>VZTO01002989.1:27733-49128 GCA_013400615.1 Syrrhaptes paradoxus | reverse complement strand
CACTGATCATTGACTGGGATTATCTCTGGCTCTTGAAGTATATGGCAACGTGTCTCATCTTAAAGATTGAGTTAGGTTCTGAGACAGAATGGAAATAAAAAGGCTCAGAAATCATCATTTCAAATTATTGTAAATTTAAGAATATAGGCATATTGTTTCTTTTTTTGCTCAGTCCAAGAAATAAAAGTCTAACTTTCTCAAATATAATTTATCTTGGCTATGATTTTCTATGAAAATCCTTTTTATTAGAATTATACACAAAAATCTTATTTCCATAACAAGTGGGAATACAATATGTTGTGAAGCAGCTGAACATAACTCTTTCCTAGCATTTCAAAGAATTTCAGGTAGGATGTCCCTTTTCTTCTCAGATTTTATTAAAAAAAGTATCTAAAACATGCCACTACTCAAACATTCAAACCTACAGAGCCCTACAAAACTATAGAATGTATTAAATACACAAGAATTAAAGTATTTAACTGCTCTATAGGCATTTAAGTAGTCTAGTATGGGAAATACGTATTCTGTCCTTAAAATATATGTATGTGAGTGTAAGAACACATGTACCTACACTTGGAAATTATTTCCACAGCTGAATGTTGAGTTGGAATGTACAAGCTTCTCTCTCCATATCTTGCATTTTTTTTTCCTGCAATGGTTAAAACAAAAAACACTGCTTAAAATACGACTAAATTTGAAGTACTGATTGTGTTCCTTCCGAACACACACCGTAGCTAGAATAAAGAAAACAAACCAAAACGTCTGATTTCTGACTCTCTTCAGCTGTTAGTGGAATTTATTTCCCATCTTGATAAAGTATTCTAGTATAATTTTTCACAAATTTTGTGTTGTGATTGCTGAACTAATAGGGTTGGGAGGAAAAGGTTTGCATTTGTGATGAACGGCATAACTACGCCTTTATTCATTCACAATTTACTGCATAAGTACTGTGCATTTCTGTAAAATACAGGGACTGCACAGCAGAGACAAGTTGTCTTTGTGCTTTGCCTTCACTGTTACTGGCTGTAATTTCAGGGGAACTTTTGCAGAGCTCATTCCTCCCCTTGGAAAAGCCCTGTAGCCTGCAGCATTGTAGTGTCAAAGCAGGTCTCAGCAGCAAGGAGAGAGTCAGCTCCACGGGTCCAGATTGGCACATCTCTAAGAAAAAAAAAAGAAGGGAACTGATTGCAGAAAGAAGTAAATGCCAAAAAAAGCAAAGCCAAAATAGAGAGGATATGGGAACAAAATGACCTTTTGAAGACTGTTAAGATGATTGTGTGAGTTTAATTCAAGAAAACCACTGAAAAGCAAGGTAGAAGGTAAGGGTTTTCCCTGAAGTTACTTTGGGTGACTAAATGCATTATTGCTGTATTCAAAAATAATTTCTACTGTGACCTTTACCCAGATGGAAACATTTTTGCTCGATCTCAGTTATATAAAGAATATTTAGATTTAGAGAGGTTAGATCACGACAGATCAAATTTAGCCTGACAGTATTCTGGACATATTCTAGATGAATTCACAGAGGCAGAACCTGTCTGGAAGCACTGTTACATGTCTTTCCATGTGTGACCACTCCCCTGCAAGAATGTTTAACTCTTCCAGTTGTGAGGTAAAGAGACAAGATTGGACTAGTACAGCTTCCTCACAGCCAGCAGATATTTTAATTTTCAAAATACTGTATAGCTCTAGTAACAATTAATGCTCAGCAGTCCTTCTTCTAAAACATCATCTTTCCCTCTGAAGCTCAAACTATCATTTTGAAAAAGCATGTTGAACTGGGATTAAACATATTATTGCTTTTCAAGAGTCTGAACACATGGAGTGGCTGGCTTCAGTGAAGCTGCGCTTTTGGAGCATCCTCAGCTTTTCACTGCCCCAGAGATGCTGCTCTTTCAGAGGCTCCTCTACAGAACTACTTACTGCTAGTCTGAAGTGCTTACCTCCAGACTGACGACAAAAATTGCTTGTTGTTGCACAGTTTGAGAGCTGATCCTATCCTTAACTTCATTGCTGACTTGTGTTTTCTTTCCAAAACCAAAAATCATCCCTTTTCAGAAGGTGAAAGGGATGCACAGGGACACACAAAACTCTTCCATAATGTTAAAGAGGATGGACGAAGTATGCAACAGAGATAACTGATCCTATTAGAAACACTAGACAAAAATGTTTCTTGCCGTGCATGAGTATGTAGGATTGGGTGTGAATGAACAATCCGACTGCCTTAAATGTGGTTACTCATTTCACATGAAATTGCACTGTGTGGTACGGTATTAGGAAGCACTGAATCTCATATCCCAAACCTGAGTGTTAAAATTTCGTGGCTATATATTTTGAACTACAAAACAGTTACAAGAAAAGTACATTAGCCATAACAGATTAAATTATATATACTTTGAAATTGTTTGTCACTATTTTTAAAAAGAAATTTGGACTAGCTTGATATATAAAAGTTATAATGAGATAAAGGCATTTGCAAAATATACAGTATCAGAAATATTTAATATTTATTTAACTCCAGTACAACCTATTCTTTGTCCTTCATCTTATTCAATATGCTTAATATTCCTCCCTATATAACACATTCAAACACGAAGGCCACAAGATTTTTTTTTTCCATAACAATTTTGGAAACATGAATTGCATGTAGGAGCTTGTATTGGACCCAGACTCCTGTGTCTGCTGGTTGTACAGATTTGCAGTGGTTATGTAGTTTTCATGATGGAGTTGATGAGTTACATTAAAATATTGCCATCCTGCAATTTGATTACACTTCCAGTTTGTAGAAAGCAGATGAGCAGATCAAAGAAGCATTTTGTACAGCTGGAAACTCTGATAGTGACTAAGACTGAGAAGCCAAAGGATAAATAAACAGACCCTAAACCAGATTCATCCAAAACCTACATTTTTATTGGACTAGTGGTATAAAGAAGCCTTCACAGATTTATGTTCAGCTTGTTTTGTGACTCTTGCTTGCTAAGACCTCTGTAGAACAAAGATTAAATCCAGGGTACTGAAATACGGGTGCTGACAATATTGCTCTGCTATGGCTCTTTGACTTTCAGGTCTAGAATACAGCTTGATACAAGCAAGAACCTTACAAATTTCTGCTCTTCAGCACATCCTCAACCACGTGTTCCATCAGCAGCATATGCTTATGCATGTTTCTGATTAGTGGTCAGGAGTAATCTACAACCACCTTAAGTTCCTTAAGTCTGGTCTAAAATAAGAAAAAGAGAGAAAAAGAAGAAGTAGTCTAGCTCATTGTTCTTGTGTTGAAAAGTTTGTCATGATCCTTTACACTGAGAAAAACAAAACACTGTATTGTCAGCATACAAGAAGAAAATAGATTAATGTTTTGGGGTGTCTTGTATAGTAAACATCATTGACGATAAAGTTCTTATTTAAAAATTGGATCACAGTCTGAAAAAAAAAAACAACAGATTCTTTTGCTTTTAAATGTAGTGGAAAACCATTAAATTTACCAAAGAACACAAGACACAGCTGGTTTCACTTAACTGTATTGACTTATTATTTTATCTGTTATTCCAAAGATTGATTACAAAAATGGAAATACGAGACTGGGAAGGATCTTCTTGGTCTTGGAGTCCAAATCCAGATCAGAGAGGACTAAATCAATTCTGCCACAGATCTGCTGCAGATCGGGATATTATTTTTTTTTAGGAATTAGAATCTAGCATTTTCTAGGCTCCGTATCTCCCCATCAATATATATACATTTAAAACTGCTCCAACATATTTCTGCAGCCTAAATATATGTTACTCCTCTCATAATGCTTATCTTGATAGATTTAGAGAACAAATCACACCTATTCTCAGTGTCTGTTTTGCCAGACCAGACAACCCAGACTCTTTTGGTGTCCAATGCTAAAGAAAGGAATGTGTTCCCCTTCTTGCTCTACTAGCCCATCTCTTTACCTGCTTCTCTTCATCTTTCTGCAGTACATATGATCATAGCTACATACAGTGTGAATGCTTCCTAGTATCTCAGTATCTTCTTTTTTTTTTCTATTTTTTTTATTTCTTTTCTCCTTTTGAATCACAGTGATAACTGGACTTTTTCTCTCATCTGTTTTCTAGATCTGTTTCATCTTTATCTGTTTTGGAACAGCTCTTGTTATTAAGCCCTATGGCATAGCCTTGCCCTTGATACCACTCAGGTTTTGTACAATCCAGTACTTCTTTTTGCTGTAACCCCTATGTCTTTTTTTTTTTTTAATCTTTGTTTCAAATATTTTGATTTTGATTACCGTACTAACAGAGTTATGTGAATTATGCTCCTCAAAGGACAGTACACAACAAAAACCTTTCAGGATGCCAACAGATAAATTTAAAAACTTAAAAAAACCTGTATCTTACCTAGTTTATTTTATAATAATCAGCAGATTTGTTTCTCAGATATTCTTTTGTAGTATTTTGGGCTGGAATTTACCAGCAGATATAAACATCCCAGGTAGTATCTTTAGGGTTTTTTTCTACTTATGGCAAAGAAATAAGCACTTCTGAATTACAATTCTTGCATTTTAGCTTTTTAAAACACTTCTCCCATTCATTATTAAGAGAATTTTGGGTTGTTTAATTTGATATTTGAGACATAAGTTTTAGGGCAAATAACTTTTTTTCCACTTTTTTTCTCAGAGAGGAAAACTAGTATGTTACTTATTCTTTTATGTTTAGTCTGTTTTCCTGTCGCTGTTTTTAAAATAAGTCTGAAATTACATGGCCTAAATATTAATAAAGTTTATGAATTCCAGAGGAAATGTGAGGGGCTTCAGTATTATTATTATGAAGTGATCAGCATCATAGCATGAATATAATTAGAATTAATACATTATAATGAAGTTTTACCTCGTATTTCATCTCTCCATAATAGACTAGAAAAAATTAAAGAATACATATAGAAGTCAATTAGAACATTTTGGATTTTATTTTGTGTATTCACACTTACAGAGAATGACACAATGAAATCCAGCTTTAAATTTAATCATTGGTCTCATCGTGATTGCCTGGTCTTTGAGGATCAATTAATGTCTAGGAGACAATTTCAGAAGTTGTTTCCCATTTGCTTTTTCATTCTTTTCCCCTCCTGAACTTTTTTTCTCATTTTCTTCAGCATTAATTTTATTAGTAGAAAGAAACAACGTGGAAGGAAAGGGAAGAAATAATATTTCCATTCTCCCAAACATCATGTAAAAGTTTCCCTGGAAAATTGCCTATATGTCACTGTAAAAAACTTGGAATGGAATTGGATTAGTTGATTTGTATGGAAGTTCTTAATTAATTTCATAATTAAATGAAGAAGGCAGGGAAACAACAATGAAGGTCATCCAGAAAAATATAATATTTAAGAAAAAGAAAATTTAAAAAAAGATAAGCAAGACAACAGAGACAGAAGGGGACATCCTGCTAATGTGCACAATTATTTTAGAAATAACAAAGCTATTTTCTTTTCTATTCAACAAGCAGTTTTGGCAGTTTCCTGTCAGACAACATTGGATTAACCGTGTTTATCATGGCAAAGGAAAATGACAAAGCTGCTATAGCACTCTAAAGAGGTGGTATCTTTCAAGGACAATATCCTGCTTGTTTGTGCAGAAGAGAAATATATTAAAAGTTCCTTCTAGTATATAGAAAATAATAAAATCTGAAGCTCCACTGATAGATAAACTTCTGGGTAGAACTCCTCCCCTTCTCTCTTGAAAAAAATCCACAAATAACTGGAAAGAGAAAACAAATGAACCCTGGATTTCCTGGTTCAATGTATAAATCAGACATAATCAAATGTCTCAAGATATTAAAACTGAACATGAGTCAGCAGTGTGTACTTGTGGCCCAGAAGACCAACCGGATCCTGCGATGCACCAAGAGAACCGTGGCCAACAGGTCGAGGTTGTTCTTGTGAGGCCCCACCGGGAATACTGGTTCCAGATCTGGGCCCCCCAATGCAAGAAGGACATTGAGCTGTTGGAGTAGGTCCAGAAGAGGGTCACAAAGATGATCAGAGGGCTGGAACACCTCCCCTATGAAGACAGGCTGAGACAGTTGGGGTTCAGCCTGGAGAAGAGAAGGCTCTGGGGGGACCTTATAGTGGCCTTCCACTTACCTGGAGGTGGCCTACAGGAGAGATGGGGAGGGACTTTTTACAAAGGGCATGTAGTGACAGGACGAGAGGTGATGGATTTAAATTGGAATAGGGCAGACTTGGATTAGATATTAAGAAGAAATTCTCTACAGTGAGGGTGGTGAGGCAGTGGCCCAGGTTGCCCAGGGAAGTTGGGGATGCCCCAGCCCTGGAGGTGTTCAAGACCAGGCTGGACGAGGCTTTGAGCAACCTGGGCTAGTGGGAGGTGTCCCTGCCCATGGCAGGGGGGTTGGAACTAGATGATCTCTAAGGTCCCTTTCCAACCCAAACCATTCTGTGATTCTATGTATCTTGCTATAAACTTCCTGGTTTTAAAACTTGCAATTTGAATCCAGTTCATACCTCTTTTTAGAAGCTTACATATGTTCCTTTTGACCCCTCTGTCAATTATTCAGAAACTTCTCACATAATTTTTTTTTAAATTTTTTACAGAGGAAGTTTCAAACTGACACCAACGAAATTCACATTATCACAGAAGCAGGATAGGGTAATTACAGGAACTGGTCTCTGAGGTCTTCCTCACAGTCTTCTGAACATTGAATTAGTCTATCATGCTTAGTTCTGAAACAATACCTGAACACATGCAACTTCCATCAAGGCAATATACTTCTATGGATCTCAACTTTCTTTCCTTCTAGCTCTATTAATCAGTAAAATAATGTTAATTCTGTTAGTTCCCTAGACTTGTTGACAAAACCTGTCTGACACTGGAACAAGAGAGTAAAAGTTTAGCAGGTGGTTTGGAATTTATTAGATAAGTACTTGGAATAATTCTGTGAATTAGTAAGAAAAGATTGTAAGACTCTTTAAAAAACAGTAGAGTAAAAGCAGACTTAAAATGAGAACCACCAAAACAAGAAATAGCACAAGAGGCTACAAGGATGACATTTAAACCATTATCTTGCTAGGAAAAGTTACATAGATCATTGTCTCTGTGTTCAGACTCTGCTTACAAAAATGTCAGTGGAAAGTGAGATTCAAGAGGAGGTACGTACTCCAGTAAATTCTTGTTTCTTCCAGAAAGTGCATTAGAAGTCTGTGCTGTGCAATGAATCCTTCTCTGACAAAAGTGTTTTGTCACATAAAACTTTACAACAGAATTCTACTAGAATTTTACTTCTTTTGGACAATGATGTATATATGTATATACAAAGTTGGTTAAAAATTTTAATTGTTTGGTATATTTCTGATAATTTAATTCATAGTAGACATTCTCCATAATAATAAAGTGCTAATTTTCAAAAATGAGCTCTTTAAATCTTAGTACAGAATTTCTTTCTGGAAAAGTTTTAAGAATTTTTAAAGTCTTTTATGTGTCTCTTGTTTGCTCCAAGTCAACTGGATGATTTTGTTATCGACAGAACAAATCAAATACAACTGGAAAAATTATGTGGTATAATTAGAGAGAAATTTAATTAAAAACTCTTGTGATCAAGTTGATAATTAATGTTATGACAGGTGTAATTTTAAGTACCTTCCTTTGGTGACTAACTTCGTAAAATATTTATAGTACATCAGTGTTTCAGACCTTGATAAGAGTAATGAATCCTATGTGTATGTTTTTCTTGTCTATTAATTTCTTAATATTTTGCTTTTATTAGATGTACGCTGTTGCCTTTTTTTTAAACATCTATTTAGAGCTGATGGAATTCAATGAAATACTCAAGGAGTTTCATATGTTCATTTAATATTTTGGAGAATGCTCTGTGACAGTTAGATTATGTCAAGAGAAATTATTTGATAATATCCTAATTAAAAAAAAATGCAAGTGACATATATTAAATAAAGCTCTGAAAAAGTACTACTGAATATTTTAACACTATTCTGTAAGGCTTATCTTTTCCTGAATACCTTCTTTCTGTGGGGCTGACTTAGCACTCTCTTTTCTTGGTCTCTTCTGTAATTTAGCTTCTTTTCCTCAAAGCTATAATTTAAGATTCTTTTGTAATATTTATTTCCTTTTTTAAAAAAGTGTTTAGACTGTTACGTATTAATCAGCTCATGAGAGATCCATTAAGTGCATATGAAGCATGCATGTGAAGTACATTCTACAATGCTTACCTAAAGCACAACTTTTTTACTTTTTGTGGTGAAAGTTAGATAACTAGAGGAACCACAGATGTCATTTACTGTATTTTACAGACAGTGCTGTTTCAAGGTCAAGGCAGTCAGCTAAAGCTAGTCCTATGTTGCTCAAGGACAATAACAACTGCCGAGAACCTTTATGTGTAGGCTGAGACGAAGTGTCTCTGATATGGTCTGTGAAGTACATAAAAGCACAAGCTTGCCTTTAACTGAAAGCAAATGCTCATATACAAAAGGCACATATCAATAAGTAACTACCACTTGTCCGTTTCAGCAACACCGTACAGTGTGATCAGTGTTAGCTGTGTGTTTGCCTGCACGCTTGGTAACCAGGCATGCTGTTTTCTGGAGCCTCTTTGGATGTGAATGCACTTACTGTAGTTACACTGGTGTAGATGCATACAAGGTTGCCTTCACAGCTTAAAACACAATGACCTGTGCTCAGAAAAATCATAAACAAAGCACCTTCTCATGTGTCCAAAATGAAAGCAGTGAGCAGTTATTACCTATCTCAGTTTCCAGAAACTACGTATTTGTCACATGTGTCAGTCAGAACACCATGGTTTGCTTTAAGATATATCTGTGAGGTGTAATATTCAGCCTGAGCTTGCTCTCTGCAAGTTTCCATCAGATCATCAGGAATAAACTAACATCAACCATGAACAAATAAAACTTTCATTGTAGATGAACCTTCCTGTGTTCTTCTCAAGTTTATGCTCAAACTGAAAGGAATGGGAAAATTACAGGATGTATCTTGTAAAAATTGTTGTCAAAACAGGAAATATTTTTATTTCTGTTATCTCTGGTGTACTTTACCAGACTTTGGGTGTTATCTTCTAAGTGTAATAATCCATTTACAATTTTATACTGTGACTACCTGATAGCAGTGTTAGCTGACAGATGACTACCAGGATTTGTATTTGCAACATGCTACCTGGTACTTTGCAAACACTAGCATTTGAAGAGCTACAACATCACTCAGTTCTGTTTAGAGGAAGCAGAGCAGGTAGAAACTGCTGTTGTCTTCCATCTTAACATTTCTTCATCTAATTGGAACTCTGCTGCACTTATACTAGAATTTCTATGACATGCATTTCCTGAACATAAATTTAATTCTGTTTTCAGCAAAAGCTGTTCAATCAGATTGAGTTTGGGGTGTACATTCCCATATTAAAAAAAAAACCACAAAAAATATTGAAAGATTTTTGAAGGATACTTCAGGTACATGCTTGAAATACGTGCAAATGTGAATGGGTGTATTTCAGAGTAATGGTGTTTAGTAGAGGAAAAGCATATTTGCTGATGCAAAATCCAGTTATAGCTGACCAGGTTATGGCCATCTGAAAAATTCAGTTATGTAGTTCACTTATCTGAATATCTGTAGGCAGCTCGTTTGTCCTTGGTGTGCTCTATTCTTCACACAGCACATCAGCAGATCAGCTTTCTTCTGAACTGTGCCTTCTGCCTGGTGAGCAACATAACACATAAACTGTGAGCATGGTGTTCCCAGCACCCTGCCTTGCTCAGGCCACGCAGCTGGACGCAGAGTGAATGTTCAAGTAGAGTACAGAGGGATAAAGACTATGATTATGTATGCTCAGATTTGAGCTGAGGTGAAGACCTTTTCACATTTTTGAGTGCAGGACTGTGCAACCTTCATGTCCTTTAAATGTGGTTTTGTCACTTTTCATGATCTCAGTCACTATCAACGAGTGACAGATTTCTAAATATGCAGATTTTCAAAGTCACAATAAAGCTTTTTAGATGTCAAGATAAAAGTTAATGAAAAGATTATTTTGCCTTTGCACCTAACTCTGCAATTAGAGAGAAGAAATTAGAAAGCTTATGTTAATGTTATAAGAAACTATTTTTTTAAATGTTAAATGAAATATATACTCACATAAGTCTGCCTTGCTTATCAAAGAGATGGCTATACTTATAGACTCCTCTGATTTCAGAAACACTGCACTTTTTAAACAAACCAACTTTTTTATTGGCTTGATGTAGAGAAAGTAGGAGTCAGATCACTTACTAAGCCGGTACCTGCAACTTAAAGGCTATAAAGTACAGCTTCAGAAGCAAATGGACATGTGGCTTCCTTGACCAGGGGGATACTGTTGGAGACAGTCCAGAGGAGAGCCACAAAATTAATCAAAGGGCTAGAGCACCTCCCCTATGAGGACAGGCTGAAAGAGTTGGGGTTGTTCAGCCTGNCTTTCCAACCCAAACCATTCTATGATTCTATGATTCTATGATACTGAGTATGCATTTCAGCTCGCCGTCAGAGTATTGTCCACACTGTTGTGGTAATATATTCCTGGGGCCTCTCACCATGGCTTTGGTATTCACTTTGAAGACCATTAGGACGATCCAAGGTTTCCCAATTGTTAACCAATGTGCAGTAGAGATTTATCCTCTAAATCAAATTTTTATATTCTCTGTGATCTTGTTAGTCGTAGCAACGTTCTCTTCACTTAGCGGGATTTTGGCAGAAACAGAATTACTCATATGCTTTCTCTTGTCAAGGTTATCTTTAAGAGCCTTTTTGATCTTCTATTGAAGTGGGACATAGATATTTCTGGAATATCAGAAACTGGTCTGTATGCATGGAATTTTGACTTGTGCTTGGTGACCTCAGTCGGCATTTGAAGCCCCAATGCAAAGCTGAAGGATGTAACTAGAAAATAACAAATTATGCAATCTCATTTTCAGATAAAGAAAGATTTCATCATTAGATAGAACAGAACATGATCTATAGAATTTGGAGAATGGAAAGGTCTTTTATAATTGTCTGTTGATGAGAAAGGGGAAAAAAACCCCAAACCCAAATGTTTTTCCATAGTGGGAAAATCCTTCATCGACTTTCGTCAACTCCTTATTGGGTCAGTATTTCTGTAAAAAAACTTGTAACAAATGGGAGAGTTTATACCTTGAAGAAATAAAGACATATCTTCCTAAATAGTATCTCCTAGTACTAAAGCAATATCATTAGATAAAATGTTGCTTGACAGTAAAAATGAAGACTGATTTTTCTTTTTTCTCAACAAATACTTGCAAGCAATACCTACTTTATCATGAAATGTTGTTTCTGATTTCTCTTTTAGCAAAAACTCATGAAGCATCAAATTGGGGTCTGTGCTGTAGGTTTAGGGGCTCTAAGATTGTAGTTCTGTGTCAGACCTTATTCTGATCACCAGCCACATGAAAATGCTGATGAGTCATCATCTGTAATACCAAACAGAGTTCACATGTGAGTCAGTAGGATCTTCCTTTCTTCATTTACTGAAAGAAAAATATTCACTGTAAAGAATGAGCCTTTCCTAATCAGACTGCTCCTTTTCTCTCTCATCACAGGTGAGGCTATTAGCATTTACCACTTGGAGGTAAGCAATAAAGATACTGTTTCAACCAGGAAGATGCTGAGGTAAAGTAAAAATTGAAAGCTGAATGGTTTTAAACTAACTTTTATAATCATCAGTGAGTTCTCAGTCTCTGAAACATACATATGGATTACTAGTCCTAAATATGCTATAGCCTGGTTTGTTGACTCTTATCAAATGCAGACCCTCATCTGTCATTTAACAACCATCTGGTGTCTGTTGGTAAAGCATCAGTTCATCATCTGTAGAATATTGTTCATGTAAGGGCTCTAGTCCTAAAGCAAATCTTGAGATATTAATATATGCAACACGATCAGATCTTTTTTTTTTTTGCTCTTGCATATTTCAGTTTTGTGGATTATTATTGGTATACAGTGTCATTTTCAAGCCGAAACATATTGAACTGTCCTTCAGACCCTGAGGCTTAAAATTAGATACTTATGTCCACATTTAGCTATCCAGCAAGAAGCCTGTTCAGAACCAACCAGCATATGCCACTCCCACTTACTCCAGCCCATGCTTCCAGGTGCTCTGCTGTCCTCCCTGTGCTCAGTAAGCCAGGTAGCTGTTCAGTGAGGTCACTGATATATAATGCTAAGTGAGAATTGAAGACTGTCATTTTCCACAGCAGTTTTTGGAGCTATTGGCTACAATAATTTTCCCTAGACTAAGAGCCTTTGACAAGTGTCTCTCTAATTTCACAACTGTTGCTTTGATTTTATATTGCTGTCTAATAGAATATCACTAAGCCATCAGATTCAGTGGAAAAGACATTATTTTTCCTAAAATTTGATTTGGTGCCAAAATTTGAAATTATATGCAAGTACATGAAGAAAATCATGCAGAGTTTCTGACAAGTGTAGACTACTGTAAAAACCTTTTGAAATAATGCTAGTGTTAGAATAAGAAAAAAATTCTTATATGAGATTCTTTTGAAATGTTTGGATACAGTCATTGAATGTTCAGGTTGGTTGTTTTTTTTTTATTTCCAGTCTAGGGCCTATGGTTTAAAGTTGTTAAGATATTAACACACAACCAGAGTCTATTTTCTCCAGTAAAATTTCCTCAGTGAACCTTGGGCAGCTCTGCTGATTTTCCAACGGTTCGTACTGTGCTCAAAGATGACAAAGTAAGTGCTTGTGGGCAGACTCAAGAACTTATAAACCACAAATTTTGTCATGTGGAATTTCCTAGCTTTGGCAATATGCAAAAATATGTCTTAGGTACATTTGAAACTGGTAATTCTTCACATTCAATGTTCTTCTGAAAAATGGACTGTTCTGTTAGCTGCTCAATGCCTGAAGTTTTTTGCCTTTAGTTTAGATATATAGCGTAATCAGAACTCATTTGTCACTAAGAAGCTGATGAGTGTTTGTATGTGGGTTGTAACTAATAACATGCCTTCCCTGCAGTCAAAAAGACTTGTGTATGGGTGAAGCTGTCATTACTGTATCTGTAGCACCAGAAGGCACAGTATGTACTAGCTGCCCAAATTGATTTAGCAGCTTTTGCTGAGTTTGGCTGCAGTGCTGTGAGTAGTTAAATGGAATAGTTTAATTGTAGTTTATGTATTTCTGACACATCAATGTACTTCTGCACTGAAAGTTACTAACTGCACTTAAAATTTCTAATTTCCAATGCTTAAATTCTCTTGGTGAGGAATAGAGAGAAGACATCTAATTTTAAACAGCTAGCAAACCTTTCCACTCTCCTCAGCTCTTATGCTTTATTTTTCTGCTTAAAATTCTCAGAGTGCTTCACCCTAGATAATTGGGAATATTTCTATAGAAATTACTTTTTCTGTCCTTATCTGTTTGAAGTTATATATTTGGTAATGTGTTTAGTGCCAGGGTACAATATGCCAAAAAAATCACTACGTGTTTTCTAAGCTATTACAGGAATATTCATGAAAAAATAAAATGTTTCAGCATTTGTCCCAACCTCTGACCTTGTACATGTCCTGCTTGCTTTTGTATTAACCAAATATCGAATAAGATATTAACAAGGAAGTTCTTGTTAAATAATGTTATCTGGTATTAAGTGTTCAGAGGTTGGAACATTATTGCTAAAATGAAGTTTTGGGTGAATTTAATTAGGAACACAGTGCAGGAGTGGACTTGAGGTTAAGCTCAAAATCAGAATTGCCCTCCTTCCTCTTTGCTTATTTAAGGCTAGTGCAACCTGTGCTTAGCTCTGGTACAAGTGAGCTGTACAAGCTTTGCGTGTGAAGGGAAGCCTCAGAAAATGAGGCAAAATCATATGCAGATAAAGGCAAACCCATTTTTTTAAGAGCATAGGTATCCATTCTTGTGAAATGTGGATGTCTCCTGGAAATGTATACATGGCTGCCCCATCTATTTTTTTTTTTTGTTTCTTTGTTTATTTATAATGACACTGTGTGACCATCTCTGGGCTGAGAGGATGGTTTAGAGTTGTTCCTGGAAGGATCCTTGGGGTAATTTCAGAGTGACAATTGCAGACCCAAAGTCAAATAGCATTACAGACAACCTGGATCTGCTTTGTGTGGCCAGTTGTGGCTTGGTCCCAGGATTTAAGCCCCTTATAATCAGTGATTTTGCTGAACAGCAGCAAAGTGAACAGATAATTTTACCTAGAATTACAGATTAACTAAATTAATTTTTCTTCTGCTTTCTGTAGTTCATTCTTCTTATAGGCTTTATGCATTTACAGTATTCTGTACAATGTAGTATAATACACCTGAGTGACGTGTAGACAACAGGAACTAAACTGACCTTTCTGAATTATCATGCTCTGTATTACAAACAAAGGAAATCTCATTATGGTGTCAGGTCTCAGAATATTCAGCCATATTATTCAAATACATTTTGTGGTAAAATGAATTACTTTTTAATAATCTATTCACTTCTTTTACATCTGGGTGTTGCAAACTACCAGTGAGCTAGAACTCCCACTCAAAATCATTCTGCAAACCCCACTCCCTGCTCAGATGTACAGCATCTGTTCTTTATGTATTTAAGGACAAAGGTCTATGTAGCTTCAGTTCTGATTCTGTTTAAATTGATTTCTGGGTCATTACATTGCTGAGTTCCTTCGTAGCCCTGGTTAGTCTGAATAGTAAATAAAGGATAACCTCAGTAACATCAGCTGTCTAATCCTGTCAGCTGTACTAAATCAACTTTATCTTGAAGGTGCATGTGTACTGATTCAGCATAGGTGAAGAACTTCATAGTGACTGGTTAATGACAATTCCCAGTAAACCTGGGAAAAAGTCTGTTTTTTTCCTCATCACAAAATAAGAAAGCAAACTTACCTTCCAAAGTCTAAGTATAGCAGTTAGGATGACATCTAAGAATGGCTGCCATACTTGTAAAAATATTCTAGCTTGTACATATGTATACATAAAAGAAACAAACCCATATTTAGAATTTGGATGAGGATGGGTTCAAACAAGTGATACAGTTTGTGGGACATGGGATTGTAAAATGTGAATGCAAGACTCAGTGCTCAGTTTATGGGTGGCTAAGTAATCCCTGTGCCATGCCAGTCAGTAGAGATGACATAATTCCAAAAACATTTTACTTTTTTTCATGCTGTCCCCTCAAGTCCTGCCTGCTGGGATTCATTGTCAGTGCTGTGTCTTTGAAGAGATGCCACAAGAAAATCTATGGAGATGTGGCAGAGAGGCCTGGGTTACTCAGTCACCATAAATGCATTCCAGGTGACTATGATTCAGTTAGTCTGAAGAAATTTTTCCTGGTTTTTAACAGATGTTGCAAGAAATAACAAAGCATAACTTCACCATGTTTTTTTTTTTAATATGAAAAAAACCCAAAGATGTTAATGAAGACCTGAACTGGGAAACAGGCTTCTTTTGAGATATGGTACAAGCAAAAACCTCTTACAATGAGTGACTGGGGTTTAGGCTTTGCTGAGGTTTGACCATCATGAGAAGTTAAGGTCCAGAGAGACAAGGATCAGCTTTTCTCTATTCTCTCCTGCTATCTAATTGTGCTGCCCCTGTGCCACTTTCACTTTTTATGTGTGAATTTAGCACTCCACCATACTGTGCATTATGAGGTGTCTCAAACCACGCTCTACGTCTTTATTATAATTTGACCTGACCTAGTCTTTGTAGTTTATTTGCTTTTGGCTCACTGGGAATCTGTGAGGTAAAATACTTCAAGACCTGAAGTCCTTTGCTGTGGTGAAAGGGTGGTTTCTCCGCTTGCATTCTATTTCCTGTGCTCTCTGACCCCCTTGTCTCTGTCTCTTCCAATTTAGGGACTGTGCCTGCTATTTCGGAATACCGTACATTACTACTTAAATGTCACCATTTTCTCTTTATTCTCTTTCTTTTCCATTCGCGTCTCATTTGATCGTTTCTAAAATTTAACATTTTCCTCCTGCTATAATTGTTACTATTCTAATGTACCTTGTTATATTTGTTACACTTTTTTTTCACTTAATTTACCTTCTTGGCAAGTCTTATAGGATAACACTTACCCGCTTTATTTTTTGATACAGAGCGTATTGAACAGAAATTTAGGCCTGTCAGTTTTTGACTGGTGACAATGTTTGTGTCTCCACGATAGACTGCTTTTAAATCCTGCTGCTTAGTCTGACGTTGTATTGTCAGATGGGAACAAGGCCCAGTTCCTTTCATTTTCATCAGCAATGCATGGCCAGCCTTTATGGTGCATTTTTCTGTTTCCAGAAAATGCTGCTTGAGAAGTATTATAAGGAAAGAAAGTTTAGTGATTCAAGACACATATCTTGCTGGACGTCTTAACTATTTGAAATCACACCATTTTGAGTTTAATAAAAGAAGGTAGCATCACAACCTACACTCAAGTTGGCCATAAAAGGGCTAAAATCTGAGCTTTAAATGTATCAGAAACTGTATCTTATATATACATGTGTTGTCAGAAGGTGCTATAAGTAGGATACTCTATATCTCATAAAAATGGTAAAATTTTGATGTCTTTGATTGAACTGTCTCCAGTTAACCAGTGTGCCCATACTTCCACTGCCTTTATGTTGTCATGCAATGGAAACTCCTCCGCTGCCCCACAGCTGTGTTACAGGGAAACAGTGGTCACCATCTTCAACATGGATACTAACCAGGTCCTGTTTGTTAAATGGAGACTTGACTATTAATTGGATTGCGAGAACATCTGCTAGATTTGAGTATTTAAGCAGAATCATGCTGAACATCTGGATCCCAGTAGAACCAGCAGATTGGTGCTCAGCTGTTACCTCCAATCTGTCAGAGATGTGAGATTTCTTGGAAATACCCAGAGAAACCATTTTCAGATGTGTGGAAAACCTTTTGCTCAGAAACATCTATACACAGTAATGGTGTGTGCATCTGTGAGTAGCTGCTGAATAAGCATAACCAAACCTAAAGCTCCTGTAAAAGCCCTTCCCGCCCTGACACTGAGAATGTAAGTCAAATATGTTAAATCCAGCTCAGCCTAGTTCTGGAAATGCAGCCTTAATGAAAGGACAGATGTTCAGGTGTGGTTTGGTTGACGGTTTTCTTTGGAGGCTGGAGTGTGTTTGGTGGAAAAGGTTGTGGGTCACAGCTTTGAAAGAAGAAGGGAACTGAAGAGGTCCTCAAGAGGAAAGGTGATATGCTGATGGGTGAAAGGCAGTAGGGTATTTTGTGCTCAGTTTTGGATTTTGGGGGGACACTGACTGTGTGGGAGGAACAGGTCTGAAAATGTGTTGGATAATCCCTACATTGTGGTGGGGTTTGGCAAAACGTTGCAGTATATCCTAATTCTGTCAGACCCTGCCTCATGTGCGTGGTGATGAGCCACAGCTTCACACTTTCCATTTACAATTACGCTTCCAGAAATTTAAATCATAAGCAAGGGAGACATGACATTGTACTGCTTTTTTGTCCTGACAGACCTTGTAAAAGTTTTTACTCAATTTTGTAAAGGTCTAGTGCTAATTCTTTCTCATTCGTTAACTAAGAAACCACAGCTCATAAGTGCTTTTAGTCGTTCTCTCTGCATTAATGAGGCTCCCCAACTGGTCTCCAATGTGTCACTTTCTAAGACTAGCCTTTCCTTTGGTTTATAATATTTCATTAATGGAGAATTTAAATTTAACCTCTTTACTTCAAAAGCTTTTTCCTGTATTTCTGTCTACTCCCATGTTTAGGTTAATATTACCTCAAAGTTTATACTACTTTTTATCTCTCTACAGCTTTACAAATAACTTGAGCTCTTATTATTTAATAAGCTTCACATAAGTATATACTTCCACTTCGTATTATGTATAGAAAAGTCTGCATCTTNATACTTGTTTTTCTTTTTACTTTTATTTAAATCCAAAGTCCTAAACAAATTATTTTGACTCCTTCCCCTGAGCCACTATCGGTGATTTTTATTTTGTTTTTTTTTTCAGCTGCAGATCTACATGTTCATAAATTTTAACTTTCCCAGTAACTCATGAAAAAAAAGAAATGCAAAATGAAGACTACCAAATTCCTTTAATATGTGTCTCAGCTCACAGTGAATAAGAATTACCACAGCCTTTAAAGGAGCGTCATTGCATTTTTTTCTCCTTTGCATTTCACTGTTATAACTGCAAAGGTGCACAGCTGCCTGATGCTCAGCTTGCTGAAGAGCCCTTAAGCCCTTCTCTGTAGGCTGCTCCCCAGCCAGTCAGGCCGCAACATTTACTGGTGCATGGGGTTAATCTGTTCTAGTTGCAGGGCTCTGCATTTGCCATTTTTGAATTTCAGCCCCTTTCCCAGCCTGATAAGATCCCTCTGAATAGCTGACTCCAGAAAACAAACCACTCTTCCCAGTTTGCCATCATCTGTACACTCGAGTGTCTGCATTTATTTGCCATGGAGGTCAAAGTGAAGTTAAACAGAATCAGACATGCTATCAATCCCCAAAGAACAATGCTACTAGCTGAGTGTAAGCCATGGGGTTAAATAGTGGCATAATCGTATTTTCTGTTTTCTCTCCTGTTTTCTTTCTTAATGATTCCTAGCAATTGATTTGATATTTTTGGCTTGTACTGGAGATTGTGCTTATATTTTCATGGATTTACTTGTCAACCAAGACTCTCACTCCTGAGTAGTACTAGTCAGGTCATGCTGTTTTTACATGGGTACAAACAATGTTCATTTTCCCCCATGTATCTTGAATTTCATCTGCTATTTCATTGAAAATTGACTCAGTGCCATAGGTCCTGTTGAAGTTCTTCATAATCTCTTTTTGTCCTCACCCAACCTCAAGCACAGGCACTGTTTAAATGATTCATAACTATGCTGAACTGCATAAACCCCTGCGGACTACTGGTTACTTCCAGTGCTGGTTGGACAACTGAGCATTTATTCCTAACTTCTTTTTCCTGTCTCTTATCCAACTGCTTATTCTAATTTCCTCCTATTTTTGACTTTATTTACAAGATTTACAAGCTTCCTTTTGTCCTTCATTCCTCTGTTGAATCTAGCTACATCAATAAAATTGCAAAAGGTTATTCCTTTTGTAAGACTTTGAACAAGATCCTGTACATTGTTTTGCACCAATTCAATGTAAACTTTTTTTTTTTTGGGAGGGGGGAGGGTCTTCCTGGTTAGCTGATCCTAACACAAACATGGTTAGTCTCTTAAAATGTTGTTTCGTTTCCCAGAGTGACATTTGCCTAATCTGTAGAAGGATGCTGATGCTACCCAGAAAAACTGTATTGTGTATTCTCATTGTCTGTCTTTTCTTCTCTGAGCATTCAGCAATCAGTATCATTATGCTGGTCAGGCACTCTCCAATAGTTACCTGAATCTGTTCTTATTTAAACTTGGGATTTTGGTCTATTCAGATTTGCTGCTGAATCTGTTAATTTGTTTTGTTCTCTTTTACTTGTCATATTAGGCTGCTACTGACATATTTTGCATTTACTATCACCTCGATTGCCAACAAATCTCTGATTTATCTATTTTATCAATCTCGTCATCTAGGACAAGGTATTCCAGTTTCTTTATCTTGTTTCTTATTTTCTTAGACATTTAATATTGGTATAGAAGCATATTTGCCACTATTTTGACCCCCTTCTTGGCATCCTATTCAAGCAGCAAGCATTGCATTTCACATTTCTTTTTCAGTCATTTCTAATCTTTTTAGTTTTTTGTATCCTATTTCAGAATGCAGAAATCTTTATGAGTACATTTTTGCATACATCTTCCCAACTAAGTGCTTTTCTACACATTTTAGCCTGTTAGTTTTCCTGAGCTCCTCAGTTTCTAATCTCAGTCACAACTTCTAAGTGTCAACAGTTTTGCTCTCAAAATAATGTTGACAAATGTAGATCTACAGTAAGAATAGGACATGAATTGCATCCTAGGAAGCCTCCTGATGGAAGTGCACTCATATAAATAGTGCTAGTCCTGTGAAAACCAGGTGGTTTTAAGTAATCTGTGGTGATAATGTCAGGAAAAAATGTAGATTCTAAAATATTTCATACTATTTTATTTTATATAATTGACTACATTATATTCCAATGTGCATGGTGGAGGGGTGGCAAAAGGGACAGCACAAAATCAGCATCACCTCATGGACAAAAAATATCATGTTTAGCTTTGATCATAATTATTTAAACAGTGGTTAATTTCCCCAGCATAGAAATGTTTTTGGAGGGTGATGGTAACGATGATGTTAATATTCACAGTAATTTCTGTGGATAGCATTAAAAAATTTCAAGAAGAAACAAAATATACTGGAGCAAGCTTTAGTTTTGATGACCTTTTTCTCCAACTGCTTTTCATGGGCCTTTGGATTTGAGCTGCACTTGAGAGATACACAAGGTGTAACTTTTGCTGCATGTTGTTTATTTCATACCAAATTGTGTTCTACAGAGTTCTGCCTGGAGATCATCTAAAATCCTTATCATGCGGACTGCAGCAATCTGGCTTACATTGCTCCCACTGCGTAGGAAGAACTGTGCAGATATTTACAACAAACACAACAGAAGTGTTACGACTCCGAGGCATAAAATCTGAGAGTGTAAAGTGCCTGCCAGAGAAAAATGTATGTCATGACTTAACCAGGTAAAGGCTGATGATAGTAAGAAATTATTTACTAACTTATAGTTCAGAGTATCTACACTTCCAGAAAAAAAAAAAAGAGGGCTTACTTTTCTGTATTTCCAATATAGTAATTTCCCTGCAATTTAATGCAGAAGATTCTTCTAAACTAATTCACAGGCAATTAAAGAAATCTTCATTTGTTTGTCCAAAATTTCTGTGATTGGTTCTTCTCATATACATTAAATATTTGGTGAGAGACTCAAAAGAATATAAATGTAAAGGCTGCAGCCAGTTTTATAACTTCTTTCTTTTTAAAAAAAAAAGAATTCTTGTTGCCTTCTCCAAGGAGATTTACCGCCCTTGAGGGGAACCTACAGTCCGTAGCCTTCCTTTCTACTGTGAAGATTTTTGACAAGTGACACTGCTTCTTGACAGAGCTGGATGGTTCAGAATACAGCATACAGTAGGTCTAGTCAGGATTTAGGAACTATTTGTTC
This sequence comes from Syrrhaptes paradoxus, assembly GCA_013400615.1. Lineage (NCBI taxonomy): Eukaryota > Metazoa > Chordata > Aves > Pterocliformes > Pteroclidae > Syrrhaptes > Syrrhaptes paradoxus. The sequence goes on along the minus strand of VZTO01002989.1, from coordinate 27,976 downwards.
CTCTACCTAACTCCTCTGATAGATTTCAGTCTACGGGGTTTTCTGGGATCATGTCAAAGCACACCATCAGAATCAGATCCTCAGCAAAATACAGTGATGATCCTGCTTGTTTTTAAAAGCAGAAAGAAAGGTTTGGTTTTTTTTTTGGTGTGACTCATGATTTATTGTAGTACTGAATCTTAATAGCCTGCAGCGTGATACAGACACCATTGCTATTGCTAGTAAAAGGCCACAGATTTTTAT
>VZTO01002989.1:1646-18292 GCA_013400615.1 Syrrhaptes paradoxus | reverse complement strand
TACTCAGCAGGGGTTTTGTCAGTCCATGGAGTAAGGCCTTCGGCACATTCCTTGCCATCTTCTTATCTACAGCTGGACATCACGGAGGCTCCGAGGCTTCGCCTTATCAGAGCCTCGAAGATTGAGTCCATTGTTAGTAAGGCCTTTGGTGCATTCCTGGCCATTTTCTTATCTACAACTGGAATGTTTTGAGACACCAGGAGTCATTGGAGACAGTCAATTTGCAGTCTCTGCAAAACTGCACGAATAGTCCTCCACAGACTGTCCCTCTGGCCTTTCTAAACCACGACAGCTGCTGACTCCTACTGAGCCTGCTGCCGACCAGCATCCCCAGATCCCTTTTTGTAGGGCTGATCTCCATCGGCTCCAGATTGGGTTAGTGACATAAAATTTTTGGTCTAACTGTTGATGTCACTAAGAGAGCAGAGACCAGGGGAGAGCAGTCTACTTGTCACAGAGATGTGTGCAAAACTGATATTTTTAAACACTGGCGTTACATATATGTCTTGAGAGTCTGGAGGTGTCAGCTACCCAGTGGACATTTTAAGCCCGTTCTGCTCTGTGCGATGTTGGCTCTGGTGAGCAGTACTGCTCATTTTTCTCTTTAGAACAACTAGAAATAAGACTTGGAATATATAATTTTTTGATGTTGTTCTGTACATTTCTGCTAGACCCTGTACATGTAAATTAGGAAGATTTCTAAGGGTTCCTGATGCTTTTTGCTTGTTCGTCTGCTGACTATGCAAAAAATAGTGAGCGTAATGAACATAGAAATGTTCTCATTCTGACAAGCGAAAGGGCTTCACAGCCCCAGGCAGCACATCTGTGTCCCACTTTTGGATAGTTTCTTGGTGGTTTTGCATTAAAATCTGTCTAGAATATCTGTTATCTCTTAATGTGCATGCTGTTGATCTTAAAGAAAGGCACAAAGTCCTACTTGATAACAATAATTTGGAATAAGTTCCTTTTTTTTCCTTTTACTTTTTTCCCCCCCAAAAAAAATCATTTGCTGCCCAATGGCTTTGTGAGCTCCCTGTCAGGATGCTGGGGGTACTGCCTGGCTGGTCTGGCCCTGCCCAGCTCAGGGACTCCCCTCACACTCCCCAAGGCCCAGGACCCCATGTCAGTCCCCCAGGGACATCATCAGCCCCTGTCCCAACAACACCACAGCCCTGCCCTGCCCACTGCGTCCAACCTGGGCCCACCTGTGGGTCTGTGTCTTGGCCCAGCACCCGACCTCAGCAGATCCCCATCCCCTGGGATGTGCCTGGAGCCTGGGGTTGCCCCAGTGCCCTTGGCTGCCTGCTCCAGGCTGGGCGGTGGGACAAGCCCTGGCTTCCAGACCCCTGAGGCCCCAGTGCCTGGTCCCTATGGAGCCACCCGTCCTCACTGAGCCCCAGCTCTCTACTGCTCGGCTGTACAGAGGACACAAAAATAATTACTGAGCGGCTTGGAAACTTTAAATTAAGATCATAGATTCTAATGTTGTTATTTTTTAAATCAAATTAACAGAATATTTTTAATTAATTATTTTTGGAATATATATTTTTAAAATATAAATTTCAGAATTTTCATGTCCAGCTGGTTTTTTTATACTGAATTTTCGTTTATTTGACATTAAAGAGATAACAGTACTATCTAACATGGGTGTGCTCAAGACTGTGTATCACACACTAAACAAAATGATGTATTTTTCACTAAACTAATTGCTACACTCTTTTCAGCGTAAAACAGCTTCTTTCCCATATGTGCTGATTCAAATAGCAAGTATCAGAGTTCAAGAAATAACAGATTGTTTAAATTATGTAATCACACAGTATACTGTTAATTATATTCAAGTGATTCTTGACCATTATTTATGACATGAAATAATGGATTTAAATTAAAAAGACATAAAATAATATCTACTTGAGCTTAATTTTCATATTTTCTTTCCAAAAGGGATATTGTGGGAGTGGGGGTGTTTTTTTCACCACAGCTTTTGAACACGGAAGATTTTCAAAGTGTTGTATAAGTAGCTATGAAGAACATATAACCGCAACTGTTATGCATAGAAAAAAATGCCATTTATCACTAGTCTAAACATTCAAATGCATAGAGTTGTAACACTTTTTCCAGATACCATTGTATTCTGATGACAGGACATACCATAGCAGTCAGATTTCAACTGTATATATGGGAACAGCTCCATTTCAGACATGGTGGAGAGCATTTTTATGTGGTGTTTGGTTTGGGTTTTTTTTTCTCATTCTGGCTTTGATTTTATGTTTTTCCCTTTATATAATGTGTTCTAGACAATTCTGCCTGTCTGCTTGCCATCAAATACATTATTTCAAGACACTTGCACTATGTAGTTACAGTACTACTGCTGCAATTCTTCATTTTTATTAGCCATGTTATTAACAGGTCTGCCAGAATAAGGTTTCAAAGAGAGAAAGTTAAGTGTGGAAAAAAAAAAAAAAGCCCTATCTCAATCATCTCAGTCTAGGTAAGTGGCCTCCAATGAAATGCATAACTGTGTCCTTAAATGCCCACTACCTTCAAGTTATTTAAAAGCGAGTCACTACTGATAGCAATAAGGCTCTTTTAAACGGTGCCTTGCAAGACTGGATCATAGCTTGGACAAATATATATGCAATTATAGCCATTAGTCATGTTTCCACGCACACTTCCTTCTAAAAGTGCCAGATAAATCAACAGAACAATGGCAAGTGGAATTTGCCTTTGTTCTAGTTCTGTTCATTTTTCCTCAGAATTATATTGTTGAAATCCTCCTATACCTTCCCCTCTTCCCTGTTTCTACATTTAAAAGTCTTTTATATGGATTAATAGGTGTCATGGTCTCATTAGAAAAATTATTTTCAAAGAGAAAGAGGAGAAGAGACCAATTAATCTTTATCACAATTAATTAACCTCAGTTTAAACAGCAGTATTAATCAGCACTTTCCCTCAGGTACTTTCAAACAGACTTTGAAAGCTCTGTTTACAGTGGTACTTCTTCATGATCAGTGGTATGACAGAATAATCATACATTGAGAAAATGTGTTTAAAGCCACTTAATTTCAAAAATTCTTTGGGCATTAGCCCATTCTTCGGGTACTTGCACCTTAGGAGTATTGTTCTTCTTGAACATAACCAATAATTCAGCATTACAAAAAAAAAAAAGCATTGGCCAAAATTTTACTATAAAACAAAATCTCCTTGGTCATCCAGCATGCTTCTAAGTGCACATTATTTTAACTTTGCCCTTTGTATGTTAACAAATATTAGGAACTCTAAGCAGTATAGCTATTTTAAGTTAAGGAAGATAGGTAGTACCTAATGTGATCGTAAGTTTATACATCATTTAGCACATATTTGAGCTATTTGTTGTGAAAAGGGGACATGAAAAAAGATAAAGATATTGTGTTCATTTTTTAATGACTTTTTCAGATCTTGCTTAAATCAGACTTAACTTCAGGTAAAATACTAGAATAAATCATTCCATTTCATTTGAACCAGGAGGAACAAAATAAAATGGGGAAAAAAACCTAAATGCCACTCCCTCCAAATGAAAACCCAAACACCTCCTTTTCAATGAATGAAACAGTTCAGAAAGAGTCCACTGCCACTAGGTAAAGGTAGATTCCACCTGGCATACAGTTGCACATAGCTGTAATTTTGAAATGTAACTACCTTTTTCCTACAGCTTTTTTAAGTATTTCTCTTTGATTTCATCACAGAAAGGGAAGGAAAGATGAAAACTAGGAATGGGCCAAGAGTTTTGACTAAAAGGTAGAACAAACCTATCTACCCAAATAGATTTACAAGGTCTGGAATTTTGCTTCTGTTGCTTTTTCAGCTCTGCAACTCCCTTGAAGAAATGCTCTGCCAGCTGTAAGAATAATTATAATTAAATCTACAGTGTTTTCTTGAAAATTGAATTTTTGATCTCATTTGCCTTCCAAGAACCATTGAAATAAGCAAACTTTCTTTGACTGCATTATACATTGTGGAAAAAGTGATAAACTCATGTTCAGTAGAAAACATGCAATTACCATTACTGTTAAGATGATAATTTGACTTTCCTAACCTTGAAAAACATAATTAATTTTAATTTTGGATACTGGTTTACATTTATTCTTCTTAGATTATCAATGGAGAATTGTGTTATGCTCCTTCCTTATAGTATGCTGAATAACAGAATAGAACAACAGAATTGTATTAGCATGAATATGAGGATTTTTCCAGATGGATGCATTTGAAAAATGGTATCCATTGACTATCAGAGCCACTAGGGTTTCTTTCTAAGCAAGCTAGCTGATATTAATGGGGACTGCTTCTTTTTGCCTGAATGGTTTCTTTAGATGGCAGACTGAGTTTAAAGAGACACTATGTGAAGAATTCTTATATATTTTTTAATCTTTTACATTTCTTCAGTAGGATTTATACAGCTGACATACATAAAAATGTATAATTGCTAAAATACATACCAGCAAATAATTAAATTGACTAAACAACATCATTAGTGAAGACTTTACATGCTGGGATTTTAAGCAAGTGAAGTTTCTTTCATACTGTGAAAAGAGTATAGGTAGATACTCTATCCATACGTTTTTCTGAAGAGTGAATTTTATTGCTACCTTAAGCCACAACGAGATATGTTCTGCCTCAGAATCTTCTCTTAACTTGAATCAATCTTCAAAAACATTTTCTAGATCTCAGCTGAAACTTTTTTTGTTTACAGTAAGAATGTCTCAGCCACTATTACAGAGATAACTGTATTCCATGTCTGTCAGTAATAGCTTAACATTTTTACGCAGAATTGCATTCTTAACTTTACATTAAGATCAAAAATCTTTTGGTTTGCCTTTTTGAGGAAAGAGCTGATTTGTGAAACACGGAAACACCTTGATTTTGACAAGGAGGCTTTTCAGCCTGAGTTTTGCTAGGGTGGTTCAGGGATGTCATCAGACACACTTGATTAGCCTTCTAATCAATCATTTCCAGGATGTCTGAAGAACTCTTTTGTTTTGTTTTGGTTTGGTTTGCTTTGTTTTGTTTTGTTTTGTTTTCAGCTTGAGTGGAGGCTAAAACGCAGTCAGCCTATTTAATGAATGGTGAAAATTTCAGAAGTCTCCTGAATTAATTGTGAGTGGACTCTGTGTCCCTCAGCACAGCACTGGGCTGTGCAGGGAAAGTAGCTAAAACCAAAAAAATGAAGCTTCAAGCTACTAAGATCCACTATTTTATGTGGGGTCAGCAAAGGAATTGTACTTTCAATCCTGTAAGTGGCTAAGGTAGGACTCCAAGGTTTTCTGTAATAAGTTTGTCAGACACCGTAGAGAGACAGTAAAGGAATGCAGTGTGTTGGCTGTATGTCATTTGTTAATGCAAAAGGCTCATAAATCCTAACCTAAGGTTTTCACATTCCCTTTTGGTAATGAAACAGGTTAGTATCAGCACCATACTTTCCACAGGCCTTTCTTGTTGTTTAAACTCATGTTTTATTTTTATGGTATTTTGAAAGCAACCTCCTTGTGAAAACAGCAGTAACAGATCCTGATTCAAGAGAGATAGTGTAGAACTCCAGGATTTACCCTATAAACTTCACCTTGAAATTTCAAACCTTAGTGCTAGTTTGGGCTTCAGTCATTTTCACAAAAATTAATAAAAATGTTCATGTGAACTTAGAATAAAGTGATAGCTGTTCCTTTTAAGTATTATCTTGTTGAATCAGCTGCATTGGGTTAAAAAGTTTGTGTGCCTAAACTTCTGTAATAGTCTTTACCTGTTCACGTTGGGGGTTGATGCCTGTACGGAAAGATATAGGAATGGTCAAACTGCATCAAAATTAAATTCATTTTTTGATACTTTCTGCTGTACGTAAATGTGATCAAAGAAAAGGAATAAACTAATGAGTAATTACTTTTTTTCATTTTATGTTACTTTTATTATTTTACCTTTCACGTTACTTTAGCTAGTAAAGGCTTCAAGGCAGAATGCATTCAACCGGTATGCAAAGTATTTCAAACAAATTGGGATTAATGATTTATGGTGCAATTTTTTATTGGGAAGGCCCTGTGATACATCATTCTTATTTCTGCTTGCTTACGTCTGACATTCCTTTATAATCGCTTGCTTGCTGGTTATTTTTTGCCCATTTTTGGGGTAAGTGATCAGATATTGAACAAATGGAAGAGGTGATAAGTAAGCTGACAGATTCGAACAACAAAGAGGAGAAAAATGAAAATCTTATTTTTAGCATTTCAGGGTAAAATCTCTGTTTGGCAAGTTTGGCACTTGCTCTGTTGGCATGTGCCTTCATAAAAGTTCCCTCCAAATATACAAAAAGTTTTACTAGAACTTGCAAGGAACTTTTCATTAAATTGTTGTTTTTCATTGTAAAATGCTGACCTACTGAAATCATCATTTTCTGTTATAATGCACACAATGGAATATTAAGAAAATATTTTCCATTTTTTGAAATTTCTTATTTAAAAATTTCACAAGAAGCTCATATATGATAAAATAAATGTAGCTTGGAATTAAGGCACCAAGGAAGTGATTGTCGACATTCTAACTTTTACACTGTTACTCATTCTCGTGATCCTGTGTCCTGTTTGAAAGGAAACTACTAAAAGGATTCGTTTCCGTTTTGCTGTGAAGCTTCACTCATTTTAAATACCAAAGTCAATTTGGGATAAGGAACTTCTAGCAGAATAGTACAACAAAATTAGATAAAGAGTATAATCTTCACCAAATCACACCATTTTGCTAAAGGAAAAATTTGAATCAGTGGAGGAGCTGCTCAGTTTACTCCTTTCTGTAGTGGCCCCACTAATATGATATCTGCCATTCTTACTGAAAAGCCACAGTATTGCATTGGGCTGCCCGGACAGGGCTCAGCACTTGCTTGAGGTTGCCCGAGTCTGAGCTGATGCCAGCTTGCACCAACAGTGACCTGGTGGTCACAGGACCAGTGCCTGAGCTGAATGCATGTAATGGCCATGGATGGGAAAGTTTGGAGAAGTCACTGCAGGACATGTCCCCTGGGGCTGGGGAACGCTGTGGTGCACCTTCTAGGCAGGGGACAGAAAACAGTGTGAAGGAAGCAGGCCAGGGTAAGAAACACATAAAAATAGCCTCAAAAATATCCAAGTGTGAACAGGAATGGACCTCCACCATCCCAGCCACTGTACTTCTCTGGGGAAGACCTCATGATGCTTATGACACCTCACAACCTCCCCCAGCTCTGTTCTCCTTGAGACAGACTGGTGCTGTTGACCTGAGCATGCAGGGGGACATTGGAAGGATGAATATAACACCACAGAAAAAGGATAGATATTCTGAGGTTTTCCTGTATAATAATGTCCTGAGATATTTCTGTATTAATAGAAACATTATTTATATTAATATAAAAATTAATACAAAAGTGTTAGTAGCATAAATGAAATAGAAATGCATGTTATATCTTTATTAGGATACGAAAGCAGCAGTTGAAATACACAGATTCTTTTTTCTGCATGTACTTTTTTTTTTTTTTTTACCCATACTAAGATATTGAGTGTGTGACAGGCTGGTAGGAGGTGTGTACCTCTGATGTGTAACTGGCTAGTCTAAGCCATCTGGACTTGCCAGAGTCTATTGTTTTCTCAGTATTGCTTAGTTCATATAGTTGAAAATAAACCAAGACTAAATGGCTTATTGGTTTACTAATGACATATAATTAATCAGCAGTCAGTGAACTATAGATTCAATATGCACAGTTCAATAGAGAAATCACTTACTAGGCTTTTCTGAAATATTAATATTTACCCACAAATTTCTCAACACCTTTGCATTACTAATCCTGAAATGTTTTTGTCACACATGCATGTACAGAGTTACAAGTGCACGCACTCTCCTGGATGCACTCTCCCCTGCTTGCACACCCCTGCTGTGGGTGCTCCAGCTTTGGGCAAACCTGTGCATCTCCCAACACCTCATTGATCCCCACACCGGTGAGAAAGCACCCCGTGACTCCAGGTTCACACATCCCCAGTGTGGGTCTCTGTGTGCTGTACCCCATCCTGGTGCTCCAGGACCTGGGGGCAGGCACTTCACGCCAATTGACAGGTCACGGTGCCAATGGGGAGCAGCAAGTGCTGCTGCTTCCACTCCATGGTCCCTCCCCACTGTTAAAGATTATTAACACTTCTCTTATATCTCTCTTCAAGCTGAATCCTTTCTTCAAATGTCTCTTTGTGATTCCTTGGCTACTGTTTAATCTGATTGATGGTCATCATCTTCTTTAACATGATGACTTTTGGGCAAACTCCCTCCAAAACAGCATCCCCCCAAACAGCTTTGGGAGTCCCTTTGACACACACTGTGTATATTCACATTTCTGTCTTAACATCTGCTGTTATTCAGGCCACAGGTGAGCCCCGTGGGCACTCCACATCAGTCTAAATGAATAAGCGAGTTAGAGAGTAACAAAATGTGACGTTTTAAGAGCAGAATACTATAAAATGATGAATCAAAAAAATGCAGCCATTCAGAAATGGTTCTAGGAGATTTTAATGACAGTTGTTGTGGTACAACTTCTTATACTGTACCGGCATATGGCTTCCTTCCATTTTCCATGTCTCAGATTTGTCTTTGAAACCCTCTTCCATTGCTAACTGAGCAGTATGTTAATTTCCACATCAGATGTCTTGTTTTTCTTTGTGACCTGCTTTATTTATTTACATCAGAGGAAAGGGGATGTAAAACCTCGTTAAATCAGAAAAGTAATAATTTTCACCACTTTGCAGTCACTGAATACAGATATAATTGGCTACATAAGGTGAAAATCACTAAGATATCCACTCCAAGCTATGTACAACATCTAACAGCTCAACACAGTTGATTCCTCAAAATATGTATATGTACATTCAATGTATTCATATTTAAATATCTGTACATATTTGAAAATATTTTAAAAAGTGAAGTGGAAAAATAAATACTTGAATTTTTCAGTGTAGCTGATAACTTCCCAGATTTTTATACTGTAGGACAGGGGAATTAGGAAGGAAAGAAACAGACACAAAAGCTATAATGAGGTATATTTTGGATATCAGAATTACATGTACTTACGCATCCAGTTCCAGCTGGGAGAGAAACAAATGGGAGAGTGTCCAGTGGATCTGGAGAAAGCCCTGGAAAGGGAAAGTTCACAAGAGTGGTATTTAACAAAATGGTTATGGAGAGAAAGAACAAAGGAAGAGACATCTCCTGGGACATTGTTATGAATGAGGTCTGGCATTAGGAGATGCCCAATGTGATGTTGTAAATACACTAATTTCCACAAAAAGGAACAAAAATCCACACACAACTGGAAAGAAGAAATCTATGACATTATGTTCTCTTCACAGAAAATAAGACATATGGTTATCCTGAGCATTGTGCAGCTCTGCTTTTAATGACTGTCTGCCAGAATTAACAAAGCTTTTCCTGAACTGATGAGATCTACATGCTAAGCATGCTGGTGATGCTGTCTTTTGACCTGCAGCTTTTTCCTTGTAATCAAGGTTTCTTTTTCCTCCCAGAAGAACTGCAGATATAAAACTGAAATAAAGAAAAGCACTCAAGTAAAGAGTAAATTGCTTTTTTGGAAAAGTATAGGTCTACCGAATAAAATAAAATGGTAGCAGAAATGCACTGACTTTTTCTACTACCATGAAACACCTTTTAATGCAGATTAAAATGTACACTGTTAGAATAACTGCTTAATAAAATACTGTGGCATATGAAATAATATTCTAATCGGGTTAGGGCAATAGCAATATTTGGGTTTAATATATATACATATAAAATATATTACAATAGGAATAGACCGTTTTTACTAAGATTTAAAGATGGCTAAACTCCGCTAATTTTATATTTTCATTAAATAGATTAATTTAATGTTAGAAAATCTCTGAATCATCTTTCTATATTGCTTGTTGCTGAGTTTAAGACTAACAACTTGCTTTTTCGGCTTAATTTAATGCATTTTTCGGCTTACATTTTGTGTGTTACAACAGGACTAAAGGGACCTAAAGACACCAAATGAGCTACCCAGCAGGTGAGACTGTAGAAGTTATGATGGGCTAACTGAGTTATTTAGAAGAGGTTCTATAGCTTCATTAGAGACTATTCATTTACTTTTGATATTAGAATATGAATAAACAATATGTATTTTTTGTGCACATCTTCTGCTCACTTAAATTGAAAGTGCTGGCCATAAAGGCCTGTAAACCTTGAACTTTCTAAGGAATGTCAAAAGATAATCTCATTCAACTCGTGATGATGTTCTTTCGAAGTGGATGTTTAATGGAATGGAGTAAGCTACATAAATACTGATGCTGGAGCCTAACTGACAAAGGAAAGTTTAGAAAATTAGCTTTAGTAAGGTGGATTAATGATTTCATCATCTGTATTTTCAATATAAAAAGTTCAAGTGTTCAGTGAACCAATTCAGTCTTTTAATAGCTTCCTTGTGCCTCAGTTCACCAGTTTCCAAAGGGAGCTGGCAGACAGAAATGTGTTTAAAGACAATGCATACTGCTTTCTGTTGATAAGCGTAGATTAACCCAAGATCAAATCAAAACTAGATTTCTGTGGAACTTGTGTTGCCTTGTTTAAAAGTACACTAAGGTAATTTCATGGCAGCCTGTAGGTATACAACAAGTGAAGCAAAATGTAAAGGAGTTTAATGTAATACCTATATGTTTTTGTTCCTCTTTTCCTTAATTTTAATTTGCATAGTTTCATAGCTAATGCCACTGTGAATAGCATGACCTGACACATGCTTTCCCTGTGTTCCATAAGTGGAACAAATCAAGATGATAATGTGTGAAATACCCTGGTGGGTGCCCTTGATTAATCACCACTCAGACTCACTTCCTAGAGATTATCGTTCGTGCTCTTTGTGCTGTACTCACAGACTCCTTCTTATAAACCAGATCTTTTCTTCTATGAAAATATTTTTAAATTGTTTCTTCTATGAAAATAACAACTTTCATTGATTTCTCTGAAAGTGTTGTAGAGTTCTCTGGTCAAACACCTGACAGTCTCCTTAATCAAATTTTGATAGATTCACAAAAATTTAAGGTCAAAAAGGAAAATTATTCATGTCTATTGCGTAGCACAAGGCAGTCACAGGTTTGCAACAATTAATTACAGTGCTATGCCCTTACTTTTCATATAATATCTGATCTGTGTTTTAAATATTCACCAGTATAAATTCTACAGCATGCCCTATGTAAAATGTTCCAGTGTTTAATAGCCATAAACCTGACAGTAGAACAAATTTTTGTAAGCTTTGTATCTTATTTGTAGTCTAGTTGCGTTTGACCTACTTTAGGGTCAAATTTGTTTACTAAAAAAAAAGAGTTTTCAGCTATTAGGAGTGCATAAACCTTATTTTTACCAAATTTATTGACCACGTTCCATGTATCTCCTTAGCTTCCTACTGAGTGCAGGGCTGAAGATTTGTAAGTAAAATTGATTAAAATGATATAAACTTTTTTATTGCCAATTTAACCTTGCCATTCTTGTTGATCATGCTGATTAACAGTAAAAAAGCCACAGTGAGAGTATGAAAAAAGATAAAATCTGTAATTTGTGACAGGCATGTGAAATACCCCAGGTGGAATTTGAAACTTCTTGCCAAAAGCAGTCCAGTCTAATGACAAAATTGTGCTGGAGTGTTGAATTAACAAGAAAGTAATCTATTTAGTGCTGTCACTGCAGAGTAGTGAAACATTAGGCTTCAATTCAGCCTCCTTAGACTTTTATCATGAGGCAGATCATAGAGGCTGTGCTTTATTCTTAGCGTCCTTCTCAATTGTTTCACCACTGTTTCAGAAACCAGTGCAACGAATGGGTATGTTTTCTCAGTTGTACTGCCGTACTTGAGATTACTGTGACATGGACTGACTTTCTTTCAGCCACCGTGTCACACTATAAACTCATTTTTGGCTGGTAGCTCACAGTCTCTTTAAGGTTTTGAATAACTCACATGTTTTAAAATGTATTTTTCCATTTTATATCCATTTGGTTTTTTTCTGATTAGCAGCTATTGTATGCGGCCTCTATAGTGGGCTTTGAAACACAAAGTCCATGAAATCCCATAGCAAATAGAGTATTTTACTCAGGGTTTGTGGACATGTGTAGACTGCTAGTATATTCAGAACTTCAACGAACTGTGCTGACAGAAAGAAAAATCGTCTCGACACATTTACTCCTGCATATGCACAACTCTTTTTTATGTCAGAAGTTCCACTAAATTCACTGAGACTTATTAAAATAGGTGGAATTAATTAGGTGCTTCAGTGGGACACCAAAGCATGAAATCTGCATTTCAGTTACTAGACACAGGAGTGCAATCTCTCACAGATTAGGGCTTTTTAGGTAGTAGATACCACATTCAGTGGCACACACATCTGTATCATGATGCAGATTAGCGTACATGTGCATAGTGGATAATCCCTACACAGTGCCAGATTTCTTTTCTGAAACTGTAATTTTTTAAGGATATCTATTCAAATTACATAAGCAATTTCTCTTCCCCAGTTGAGAAACATGAACACTTTCCTGAGAAATGGAGAGTTGCTTAATTTGTATCTGTCTACTTCTTGACAAATCTTTCTACGGTCTGGATGCACATACTGTCAGAGATTCAGATTATGACTTGAATTCAAGAGGAAAATACGATGTCAGCCTGTACATAGAAAAGATATGTCGTGGTGGGCAAGCTTTAACAGCAAAAGTTACTAAAAATCATTGTCATATTGCTAATTTTTTGTTTGCATGGTAAATAAGCATATCCATAGGTATACGGCAGGATGAACTCAATAGTATTCTACCTTCTCTTGTTCTTTTCCAGTGTGCTATCAAGTTAAACATGCCTGGTATAAAAAACATGATGATAAAATTTTAACAGCCACTAATGAATCAGACCTAATTTAGAAAGGTTTTACTATATCCAGAATTTTAAATAAAGACATGACAGTATCAGAGTAGTGGATAATTAGCAAATGGGTTATACTGGTACATACTTTACTTTTGCAGCATTTAAGCAGTTACTTTGGCATAACTAGCCAATAAATTTATTTTTAAAAAGGAGGCTGTGTTACCTCAAGGTACAGCTAAATGAATATGCTGTATGTGTAGTTTCAGGAATTATCTTCCTTTGTTATTAACATTTCTTCAGAACTGCTATCATATCATACCTACCTTTTCTCTCTTTTTTTTGGTGCTTGCACCTGCAGTGTTAACTTCCACGTTGGAGTTTTCTAGCACTGTATAACACATTCATTTAATTCTATTGCAACGTATTTCCCTCTTTTCCATCTAAATGTATTTTTCTCCAGAAATCTGTACCTTAAGAGTGCATACAATATTTTTTTCCTTCCTTCATGGTAGACCCCGAAAGATGATCTAATAATACATGAAACAAGGAAGCAAGGCACACAATTTGTTTTAAATGCTATTATGGGATACAGCTTTTGGTTTCTTGTCAATATTATGTGCAGTACTCAAAATCTCCAGTGAAATGCTGACTTCTGAGAGAATAAGAAACCTCTGGTTGGAAACTAACAACAAAAAAATAAGTGGGAAAGCCTTAACTAGTGCCAGTAGTGTCAGCTTTCTTAATTCTCCAACACAGCGGCCATGAATCCATTTCAAGATTTTGAGCCTAAAGCAGTGGTAGCTGATTTTAAGCTGCCATACGACCAAGCTGAAAAGAATCCTAACTTCCTGCCCCACTGTGGTGTCTGCTTATCAGCTGAAAAAAATACCTGTGCAAAATAAAGAGAAATGCTGAGCAAATACTGGATTTTTCACTTCACTGAAGAGTCTCAAAACAACAAAAAAAATATTTCCAGCAATACTTTAAAGGATGTTTTTCTCTAAACCTGGGGTGAAAGAGAAAGTAAAAGAAATTGATTAAGCAATTTGTCTTATCTAAAACAGAAATGTTTTCCCTAGATTTTGAATTAATTTAAGTGTTTAAAATAGAATTATATGTAACCTGATTTTTTTTTTTTTTTTACAGAATACTAAATAAGTGGCTTTAATATTTTGGTGGACAGAAGGAAATAAAGAACTGATAAATAAATGAGATGCAGTCTTTGTCTGAAGATGTATGCACACATACAAGAAACATAATCTAAAGATTTTTCAGAATGATAACAAACCAATATTATATCTGATAATTAAGAAATTACATGGTCCTGTTCTGCATATTCATGCTAAATTCATTACTGCATTATCTGAATATATTTCCTATGTTAAAATAAACAGTAAAAAATACATAGCCGTGTGTTAACTGTATGTTATGTACATTTGTGCCCATTTCATTCTGAGATCTGGGATACAAACCAGACAGTAAAATCACTTTCTAGTGATGGAATTAACAACTTTGTTTTGTGCTTTTAGTATTACCAACCTCCTATTCCTTTTTGCATCCAGATACCTTTGATGCAGCACACATAGTACTGATTCAGGAATAACATGTTTTATTTTGGCATGTTTAAACATCCTTTCTCTTCTGAAAGTTGTAGCTTACTATTAAATCTAAGCAACATCTTGAGCCTTTCTACTGTGAAGTCCTCACAAAAGCAATTGAGAGAAGAGCTACTTGGCAGTTCAAACAGGAAAAGAGAAAGAAGATCTCTGAAATTAATTTAGCAGTAGCTATAACTTCACTGTCTTTCATTTAGTTCTAATGGGACAGATCTACTTTGATGAGTCGACAATCAGCCTAAATTCAAGCCAGATTAAGACTATTGGCTTGAATAATGGTATAACACCAATATATTCCTACTGATTATCAATTTGAAAGAAACACTATCAAAATCATAAATATTCCCTTTTCTAATTTTAAAAAGTTTGTCAAATACGTTTCAAAATCATATGCTGTAAAATTATGTTTCATGCTCCCTTTTCATTGTGAAGAATAAAAGTTCTGAATTAAAAAGTATGCTAGACTTCACAGAAGTAGCGTTACACATTTTCTTATATTCATTTATTTTTCATGTCATGTTCTTCTGTTGTAGCCAAGTTGCAACCTGGGAAGCATTTATCTGAATCCTGTGAGTCCACCAGCTGTTCAGAGATGACTTGCTATTGTCTATTAAGGGGAGAAACAGAAAGATAGCAAAAGATAAACCTAATGGTATGCTTTACTTAACAAATTCAGGCTCACTGACCTGAAGCAGAATTATTCTTTTTTCCCATGAGGAAGAGTTAGCAGCATTGCTATATGCTGAAATTCCTTTGTTTTGATTCCCCCCCCCTCCTCGTCCCCCCAAAATTATCTCCTCGTCTTATCTCTCATGGCCATAAAATATAACTTGCTTTTAATCTTTCACCGGAGGCAGCTTGAAGATGACCTACTGGAACCTGGAGAGTAGCCCATCAACATCACAGTACGCCTCTGTGCCCTGAGGTTTTGTATAGTCTATTTGATTACTTATACTTTTTATAAAATTTATCCTTCTGAGTTCCAAAAGCAAATCTTCTTGTAAGGTCACAAGTGATCTTTTGTGGAGCAACTAAGCAAGGGTTAAAAAAACAGTTAAGCAGTTAGTTGTCAGTGTGATTCTACTTGGACAGGACTCCACTGAGATTTACTTTCTAATATATCCATTAAAACCGCTGGAGCTTTCCACAAACTCTAAAACAATTAAAGCTCTGGCTTGTCAAGCATCTGTGCATGAAGACAGCAGGAGACACAGTGTCTTGGGGAGAGTCACCTTCCCTCTTAACTCATTCTTGTGAGCATCTCTGTAAAATGCTGTTAGGGCTAGGAAGCCCCTCTGGATATGTTCATAAGGGTGATCAGTTTGTAGCATGTTTATGCGATATGCAGCATATTTTGTTGATACAGTTATGCCTATTTGATTATCTCTTGGGTCCTATTAACAGAAGTTGATACAAAGAAGCCAGCCAAAATAAGTGATATATTAGTTCCTCACTAACCTTGAGGTTAAATTGTAAGAGCTTCTGGCATTCAACTCAATAACTAATAACAAGGGCTTCTCTTTCAGTGTTGCAACTTCAGAAAGAACAAAGCAGATCAGAGGAAAAGAACAGATGCACAATAAAATATCTATTGAACTGTAAAAAACTTAGTTAATTTATCACCTGTCACTTCACAAATGGATATTTTCTGTGCTTGTGCCAAACTTCTTAAAAAGTCCTTTTCCACAAGCTTTGATTATTTTGTATGTTTACATGTATGAAATGCACCTGATTTTGCTTTAGCTGGTCTGTACTCTTAATTGGTCAAATATATTGCCCATTCTGAAAGTGGTGAGGAAGAAGGGAAGATATTCACATGTATTTTCTTTTAGAATATAAAGAGTATTTCATTGGTAAAAATTTAATTCCTCTTTCACTCCAATAAATAAAATAAAAAGAGTCTTGCAAGCACATCTTCCAGACTAAATGCACAAATTCTCTTATGTTGTTTTCATGCTTTTGCTCACTGGAATGTAATTTCAGTTATTTCTTTTGTTTAGTTATCTGCTATTTATTTCTGAAGTATTCAAAGTCACATGAATATCATGAAGGCAATTTAACTGACAAAGCAGAAAAATTAACATTGTTTTCTGGCGGGAAAAAAAACCAAAACAACAAAACCAGAACCA
>VZTO01002985.1:46994-73150 GCA_013400615.1 Syrrhaptes paradoxus | reverse complement strand
TACTTGAATTTTTTATTTAAGTGAGATGATTAAAGCGGGAAGTCATTCCTTGGGTTTGAAGACATATGTACTTCAGTGTAAGCAGCTGACAGAAATCTAATAGGAGACATGATCCCAAATGCACTGCTTCTGCATGCATACAGCAGTTTGGCAAATTGGACAGCCCTTCTGAGATCTGCACTGCAGGCTGCTGAGAGAAGCAGCACCTGTTGTGTTAGCAGGACATCCCAAGCTGAGTATGGTGGGGCAGCCCTCCCTGCTCTTTGATCCCCTGGCTGACTTCCAGCCTTGACAAAGAGTGGGGTGCTGGCCCAGGGGCATGAGTCCTGCAGCCTCCTGTGTCCCCACTTCTGCTGATGGTCAGCCTGGCAAGCCTTTGGGGCTTTAGTCACAGATAACCCTCACTGATGCTATAATCACCCAGCCCTGGGGGTGGCCTGAAGTTTGGTCACCCCATAAGAGGAGTGCCTTTATCTTGACTCTACCCCTTGCTCACCACCTTGTCTCTAAGGCTCTAATCCTTGCTCCTTGCAATTGTGTGATCTCTAGCAGGGAGCTGCTTGGTGTTTGGGTTATTGGTTTCCCAGATACCTGGGATCTACCGGGGATGAATAAACATTATTTTTTTTAAGGGAAAGCCATGCTTCATGACCTACTGGAGCTCTTTGAAGGTGTCAAACATATGGTTAAGAGGGATGCATTTAACATAGCTTACATGGATTTCTTAAAGGCTTTTCATGAAGTCCCTCACCAAAGTCTCTTAAAAGGAGGAAGATCTTTGCATGGATAGAAAAATGGATAAAGTTGGAAAACGGTGAGTAGGAAGAAATGGTCTTTTTGTTTACAGTGGAACAAAGTTACCAGAAGCTTCCTGCTGTACATTTTGGTCATTGTGTGCTCTTTAAGATGCCCATGAACTATCTGGTGAGATGAGAGAGTCTGCTAAACTTATAAGAGTAGTAAAAAAGGAGCACTAACTGTGAAGAACTATGGAGGGACTTCATGAGATTGACTGACTGGATAATAAAAAGGCAGATGAAACTCAGAAGAGAGTGATGCATATGGGAAAAGAAACTCTAGTTTCATAACTAAAATGAGCTCTGAGCTGACCATTCCCACCCAGGAGCAAGATCTTGGAGTTTCAATAAATAGATCTATGAAAATGCCAGCTCTGTGCTCAACTATAATAAAAAGATTAAATGAAATGTTAGGGATTACAAACAAAGAGAACAAAACAAAACTTCATATTGCCACAGCATAGCTCCACATTTCAAACACATTTTTAATACTGTGTGTAATTTTGGTCCCCTCATGTCAAAAATGACATATTAGAACAGGATAGGGTTCAGAAAACAGCTACAATAGTTAGTACTTCGAAGTTGTGGAATGACTTACACAGGTGACTCCAGAAGAGATCTGGGCTTTCCAGTCTGAAAAGGTGGATGCAAAGGAAGGTTAAATCATGAATGATATGGAGAATGTAAGGAGTGATTGTTGCTTCTTGCAGCACAAAAACTAGAGTGTGTAAAGCATAGTGGAAAGGAAATGCTTCTTAATAAAATGTGAAATTAAGCCACAGAATTCCTTGCCAAGGGATATTATAGATTCTTTTTTAACATGTATTTAATAATAAATTATTAAAATGCTACCGGAAGTCCACAAAGTACAACTTCTCAGAAGCTAGGTGAGTACTTAGAAAATGCATATTTTAGATTTCTTCTGTTCTCTTACTCATCTCTAATCAGTTTTTGGCTACTGCCAGAAAGAGGATATGAGGCCAGACGGACCAGTGGTGTGATCCAGTACAGCTGCTCTTCTGTCTAATCAACAGGAATAGAAAATTAATGTATGAGGAGAACATTGTTGCTGCCTGGCTTGTTTCTGTACTTGGTAGCTTGATGAAGAGTCTTATTCTGAGTTTTTTTTGGGCTTTAATCTTTTTCTCTGTGTGTGTGGTGGTGATAAGTATTGTGTCTTCTCACTGAATCTACTGCATGTGCATGGAGAAACTGCTTGCATCTTTCATGTTACAGTGGACAACCTGTGGCACTACTGGTATATCTCAGATGCACTACATTCATTCAGCTTGGAGTCCATTTGCATGTATTCGTCAATGGTTTTGTAAGGAGTGAGACAGTTTATCATAAATTGGCAAAGTGCATGAAGACCCAGGAGTGAGACACACAAGAAAACCCAAAATGCAGCACACTTTCACATGATCTTATGTACAACACACAAAGTAATTCTTCAGCTAATTTGGAGGCTGGGGCAGTGCACGGTATTCCCATAGCCAGGCAGTTAGCAAACCACTGCACATCCACTCTTTGGACAGCCAGCTAGTTGACCAGAAGGTAATCTGCTAGGCAGACAGGCCAGCAAAATGTGGGAATTTCTTGACAACGGGTACATGCATTTTGCTGGCTCACTGGGGGAGGTTTGTTTTCCTTCTCTGGCCTGGGACAGACTCATTGGTGGACAAACTGCTCTGGGATGGTCAGGAACAGGAGGAGTTCTCTCTGCACCATTTGCTATCCATGTTCTGGGTCTGAGGATGAGTGAAGGCTGCAGGATGTGCATTGGGGGAAATGCAGGAATGAAGAGACTTCAAGGCATGAGGACTACTGCAGAATCAAAGAAAAAGATCCTATGGAAGGAAGCACTACAATGAAACTTATGGAATGTGCAGGGAGTTAGTGGTACTGAAAAGGGGGTAAGCTGAAACATTAGCCTGTCTCTGCCAGCAGATTATCCAAGAGACATCTGCATTACCTGTGGATTTTCATAATCATACAAAGTAGGTGCTGAAATTAATACACCACTGGACTGATCTTTTTTTTTCATAAGTCTCAGAGTGGCTGAGACATTACTTTTCTTTAAAGTATGAGCCTCCTTAAAATAACTCTTTTGGTTAAAGAACTCAGCACTGTCTTAAGTATCATCACTATCTAAACAGCAGCCATTAATTCTGTAAAGATGGGACTGGGTTGAAAAACTCATGTGAAAAGATTTATTACTTAATAAAGTTTGCATAGCACATTTAGTCTGGATGTAAATCAGAAAACTTTGAATGTTCACTGTCTATACTGTGCAGTACATAAAAATAAGGAATATAGTCCCCTTCCACAGGTCAAAAAATAATAAGCATGTTTTGTCTAGTGATAAAACTGAAAATATGTAGAGATTGAAGCTGCCTCATCTGTGTTCTGGCAGCAAAGTGGCTGCGGCACGTTGCAACTGAATCAAAGACATGAGCTTGAGTCCTGCCCTGCTTGTGCACTGAAAGCCACCTGCAATCACTTTAGCTGCAGGTGGGTAAGCATCTGCAGGCTGAGAGACAAGGGCAGCATGTCAGTCTGTCAGCCACATCACTGGCTGATGTGTCATTGCCTACAGCCAGTTATATGCTGTACCCACACTACCCTAATGGATCAGCCATGTAGGAACTGACTTTTTGCCTAAACTGTCCAGAAAGCAAGGCTCTATAGGGATGTTTTTAAGTCTGCCTGG
This sequence comes from Syrrhaptes paradoxus, assembly GCA_013400615.1. NCBI lineage: Eukaryota > Metazoa > Chordata > Aves > Pterocliformes > Pteroclidae > Syrrhaptes > Syrrhaptes paradoxus. The sequence goes on along the minus strand of VZTO01002985.1, from coordinate 69,643 downwards.
CATGTGAACTTAAAAATGTATAAAACAAGCAGCTCCTCAGTGGATTTACAATGCATTAATTTTTTTTTTGCCATCATGTCTACATGTGCATTTATTGTAAACTGTTTTTAGAATGGAGAGATGACTCAGCATGGCAAAAAAAAAACATACCTCATGCCCCCACATTTTCTATTAATGATTACACTATTATGGTGCAATGGAAAATAAAGAAAGACACAAAACATCTTTGTAAGTTTAAACTGAGTTTTCTTATCCAGTGGTAAGAAACAACAGTTTGAATATAGAGGTATATCAGATGGCTTCAGTCAAGTTTTACCAATTTAATGAGAAGTTTTTCGACAGAGAACACATAAGGTCTTGTAAGAGTCAGTTAGAATATCAGCTTGTCTCAACCTTGTCATAAAGGACATGACACCCCCAGTTAGACTATAGGGTCCTTTCCTATGGATTTGATGCAGCCTGGGAGCAAGACTCACTTCGACAGGCCTGTTGCAGCAAAGTTACGATATCATGAGAAGATCTCCAGGGCAAAAGTAAAACACAATTGCCACTTTCCGAGACAAAGGCGCAGCTGGTGTGCAAAGAACTTATCTCCCCAGTAACGCACCCTGGTACTGGTACAAGATGAATTGATGGGGGACGGAGTGAAACGGTCTCGTTCCACGGCCCTGCCCCGTCCCAGACTCTGTACCTCTGCAAGGATGGGAACAATGAGCTGCAGGTGCCATGGCTATCCAACCAGAAAGATGGCAGACACCGTGCCAAGCACTGTGACAAAATCTTTACCCTGAGGAGATTTTTGCTTGTTATAATGTCATTATAATACCAAAACACACCTCCATCCCAAAGGCTACCTGCCTCCGAGGTAGAGGAGGAGCAAGGTGTGTAGTTTAGCATAAAAAGTCATCCCCTAGCAACCTAAAGTTGAAGCCTTCCCCACCAAGGATCGACGACGATTGGTCGTTAGGACCGGCGGGACGCTGCTGGCTCCAGGACCGGGGGACGCCTTGGACCCGTGGTCGTAGCTGTATTTCTCTTTTCCTCTTTTTACTTACTTTTCACTCCCTTTGTCTATCGCACGTCGCTTATGGACACAAAATAATAAAGTTTTTGCTGTTTAACTGAAGCTAACCCCTTTTGGCGTGGTTGCCTTAATTTTGCACTTAGAGATCTCAGCAAAGAACCATCACGAGTCCTTAGTGGACCGTGACAGCTCTGGACTTGAAGTCTACTGTGTACTTGTGAAAGTCTGTATGCACTACTTAAGAGGTATGAAGCAACCACGGTGATATAAGAAAAAAACAGAAAATGAAAAACAGATTTCTGACAAAAAATATTAGAACTATACAGGTTTTTAGAGAGAGCACTTTTGTAGTTCATTTTAAGAATGCATTTTACTTTGCAGTACCCTAGTACTTTTTTTTAAACTTTTGCTTTCATTTTCATAAGAGATTTTTTATTATAAGCATATCTATGCATAACACTTGTAGAAACTCACATTAATTACTCCTTGAAACATTTTTTGCTGTGAATGAATAATGAAAAAAAAATTTAAAGAGGTATAGATCACAGTCTACTATTGTTATCCAACAACTGTACTAGACATTGCTTACTTAAAAAAAAATAAGTGCATATAAGAATCAGTGCTTGTTTATCTCAGCATGTCCATCTACAATACAAAACTGTACAGGCTAACCTTATGAACAAACATATACTACCAGTAAGATCAACTAGATGAGCAACCAAAGGAAATATAACTGATTTGCCCACAAAACTCTAGTTATTTTTCTTTCTATGTGGCTTATTTTGACCCTTCTAAGGGTATACTGGGTAAGATTGCACGTTGTCAAAGTGGTCAGTAATAGCGCACAGAAAATTCTTCTGTCCTAGAAGATATTTTAGTCCCTTTCTGTCTCATAACATCCCTGAAGACAAACACAACAGTGAGTTTCTCTGGTGCTTCCAGGAAAACTGCTGCTCTAGTTTTCAGTAATCCGCTCCTTGAACAGAGCAGAGGGGCTGACTTTGACTTTACTCTCGATCCTGTGAGATCCCCCAGCTGTGGGATTGCTGCAGGTCGAAGTACAACAGATGCTGATTGCTACTACAACAGTGCAGTGACGGCAACATCGCACTGAGACTCTCTGGATACTATCCATATGCTGATCTGTTGACTGGAGAGTCAGGGAGTGATCAGTAAGACCCACTCTCCTTTTAACAGCCCCATATGGCCAGTGCAAAAGTCTAATGGGGAATGGAGACTGACAGACTATCATGTCCTGAATTAAGTCACGCTGCCACTGAGTGCTGCTGTGCCAGACGTGCTAGAACTTCAATATGAAGTGTAGTCAAAGGCAGCCAAGTGGTACACCATGACTGATATTGCTAATGCATTTTTTTTCCATTATCAGTAGAGTGCAGGCCTCAGTTTGTTTTCACCTGGAGGGGCATCCAGTACACCTGGAATGACTGCCTCAGGGGTGGAAACACAGTCCCACCATTTGCCATGGACTGATCCAGAATGCATGGGAACAGGGTAGAGCTCCGGAACACCTGCAATACATTGATGATATTGCGTGGGCAACACAGCAGAATAAGCTCTTGAGAAAGAAGAGAAGGTAATCCAAATCCTCCTGAGAGATGGTTTTGCCACAAAACAAAGTAAGGTCAAGGGAGAAGGGAGGGCAAGTAAACAGTAGCTGTGGTGTTTGGCTACCAGCCAGGGTCAAAAATACAACACCTACCCAGAAGCCATCCTAGTCCACTTCTGTCTCATAACATCCCTGAAGATAAAGATGTTTTCCCACTCAGAGAAAATCTCAGCAGAAAATAAAAGGTTTTTTTAGTTGTAGTTATCTATTTAAGTCTTTGGATAAAAAGAACAAAAAGGTCCAATAATTCAGCCCGTAACACTAAACATTTTAATTTAGGAATGCCTATAGTGTTTCATATGAGTTTCTGTTCAGTTTTATCATCACTTTGTTCCTTTATCAGATTCCCTACATGCTCCATAGTTTTCTCCTGTAGTTGTAAAGAAGGCAACCAATCCTTAGGACATCATGCAATTGTGATTGATGTGAGACACTGTCTCATGGAGACAGAAGAATATGACCACAGGAGAAAATTACAACTCTGATCATGGCCAAACTTCAGTTTTCAGAGTTTTGTTTCCCAAATAGAAAGCAAAAACTCTCCTATAAAAACAGACTTTGTAGATAAAAATTAACAGTAATGATAATTTTAATGGAAAATCTTTAACCAACCTGGCTATGTTTCCATCTGTAAGTTTTCTGCTTTCTCCATGTACGATACACTTACATATCTAAATGTCAGAATGGCAAAATATTCAGATGCTAGTGAACATATAGGTCCATCCTGGAGCACACAAGCTTTTTTGAAATATATATCTGAGACACAGGCAGAGTACATTTTCTAAAGAATTAAAAAACCTTCCAATCAAAATGATGTTCTAAAATCCTACAGAATTTATACACCACAATGATCAGGGACGGCTGATTACAGTTAGCCTGCTAAATTCAAATTAATCCCAGAACTCCACATGTTGGCTTCACCACAAGCATTGCAAATGAGACATTTGATGAGTGAGGGGAATTTTCAAAATTAGACTAAACTAAGAATCTTATTCCTGAGACAGAACAAATCTAGTCTTGCACAATTTACAACACGGTAAAAGGAAGCTCTTAAGATACAATAGAAGGAAAAACTGGTATTGTACATCTGAATTCTTAGTCAATGTGATCATAAAGATTAGACTGTCACCAGGCCCAAGTCTCAGATTTACCACATTTGGAAAAGCTGAAGTAAAGTGTAGTCAAGATAAATACTGGAGATGACACTGGCAGCCAATAAAAGTACTTCAAAGTGCTTGTCTACAATTCATTTTTTATGATCTATCAAGAAAAGCGTGGGTAGGAGGAACAGGTCCCCTTTTCAAAGGCTTGAATCCAAGAGATGAGAAATTAAAGAAAGAACAGATGAGAAAGGAAGAGATTATTTCCTAAGTGAGAATATAAATTGTGTTTTCCTCTCACTCCTAGCAGGCTACCTCAATGTTTATGGAACAACATTAATAAAATTACTTGAAATTATCTGAGACCATTTGTATCCTAAATAATGCATAACCACTGCTGGTTACTGTTGGGAACATTGTGAACTAACTCAGTGTCAGAAATACTGCTTTAACGAGAATCAGCTGGATATTGGCCTCTCTGCACATTGCAGTGAAACTGCCTTTCAAATGGAATGTCTTGGGCCCAGGATCCCTTCATTATGGTCAAAACTGTTTTTATAGCAGCTGTGGAGCTTTACTGATGAAGGTATAGCCTGTTATAATTAAAGATTAAACATAAGTTACTACCAATTTTGAAATATATGTATTTGGTCATATATCCTGGATTTCCAAATGTACTAAGTTCTCACAGCATCCAGATAAGAGTTACAGATGCCCAGCTTCTTTGCAGATCAGGCCACAGGTAACTAATTAGCCTTTCACCTCTGTTTAGCGGTAGTTCCAAAAAAACCCGTCTGATGTCTAAATACTGCAGGGCTGTGTGCAAAATTGGAACAAGTTTTCTCCCCTATAGGTTTCTGCCCTATAGGTGTCAAACTCCTAAATCTCCTAGTAATTGCTGGACCAGTACCAATGTTGATTTGTTATCCTTTTTTACTTCTTTCCCCCATTTTCAAATAGGAATACAACTTTCTAAATACTGTTCATTGATCTATTGTTCAAATATACTAGATATTCTACACTACTATCACTTCTTCTCTGGGTCTCGCAAGACTCCAGGCAGGTGAATCTTCCTGTTCCCAAGGCACGGCTTTAGCAAACACAGGGAGTGTGAGAGGGGAACAGGAGGAGATGGGTACTTGCTCCTTTGCTGTACGCAAACCACTGGTGGTAAAGTGCTGACAGCTGGGAAGTGCCTCCAGGAGGAACAGCACCTCAGACAGCAAAGTGACTCTCTGCATTTCTGCCCAGTAGTCCCAAGGAAATCCCTCCAAACAATTCTGTAGCATGATGCTCCATCCTCATAGATCGTCTTGCAAGACGGTGTTGTTCACTTTTGCTTAGAGAGCATTTAAGTTCTTTATAAAAGTACCAAATGATAAATATGCATAAAAAGAGGCTCTGCCAGGACCAATGCGAAAACAAAAACTTTCAAAAAAATTCTTACTTTGATATCATTATTCTGACTAAACAGGCATGTCTCTTTGTTGTCAACATGGCAGCATGTTTTTATTCATGCTGTGCTGCAAAGGCTTTTAAATTGCCCAGTATGGGGCCATGGGGGTGGGGAGGGAAAGGGCAGTTTGTTCTTCATGTCACCATCCAGGTGGCCTTTTAGCAGCAACTTGGCTCAAGCACACATTCCAATCTCAAATTGTTTTGTGTGTGCTTCTGTGCATGTTAAGCAAATCCTGCCATCCTCTTGCAGCTCTATCATCTAGCATCTTTCAATCAACAAATTGCACTTTGGCATGAGCAGAAGGTTTAAGATGGACTTCTGCCACCCTCCCAGTTCCAGGCTAAATAGCTATGAACATATGCAGAGATTGTGTTGTTCATTTTCAGGGCTTCATGATGGCACATTTACTTGTACTAAAAGTGCAACTGATGGAAAGTGAGTTACAGATTGAATAGGCAGTGCAGCAGATGTACAAGGTCATTCAACAAGGACTACTCATTACTTCAAATTACCACCCATGAGGAGAAACTATAGTATATGCCAGGATGGAGCTCTTTCTCTGACACCTCATTTTTCAGTTTCATCCCAAAGGCCATCTTTGTTTTGTCACAGATAACATTTTCCAATTAGAACCTGCTACCTTAAGTTACAATGACTTGATTGCCACATTTAATGTAATTCACATATGTGAAGTATGCTACTGCTGCTTCCATTCATTTTAAGAAACGGGATTGCCAGAAATTGCATACAATGTGTTTGTACATTCACAGACCTGTGTTTCTGCCCCATTTAAGAGAGTGATGAAAGACAGATGCCTTGTTTAGTTTTAAATCACATTAGCATTCTATTTTCATTTATCTTTTGCTTTCATAACTCCTCATTGAATTACAGTCTGAAAAAATTTGTCAAAAAAAGAGCATAACTTGCTCAATAGATTATAGGGTTTGGCAGCATTGGAATGTTTGCTGCTTCTTATTTGGCTGTCCTGGCATTCATGAACAAAAACAAGTATTAGATAGTCACAGTTAGCTAGACAGCAACTTTATTAATTCTTCTGAGAATCAGCAATATTTTGTTCAAGATACTTCATGACCATTCTTAAGCAACTGCTGTCTGCCTAAGAGCCATGATCACAGCCTTTGTACTTTTCAAATGATTTCCCAGTGAGCTATAAGGGAAGCACTGCCTTCCTCATATAGGAGAGATGTACATTTAGGTGAGATGGAGTCAACAAGGTATTCATTAAGGAACGCTCATTCCAAGATTTCTTTCATTTAGCAGAAGGTCAGACTTCCTAATAAAGGAATAGCTACCCTAACCAGAAGAAATTGCCAACAATTAGCTCAGCCATTTGCAGTGCTGACTTGCACCCATAAGACACTGCCTCACTGACTTCTTACAGGGAGGGGGGGGTTATATGTCCTGTTCATCCCTTCAGAGGATGCTTTTCTGATCCCTTCATGTTCCCATTCCAAATCCCAGGCCTCTTTCTGGAGAGGACTTTTAAAGAAAAGCCTCTATTCAACCTGCCCTTGTTGGCATTTCAGACAATTCTGGGTAGCAAGACTTTTCATTTAACAAATGTATGCTGCAATAGTGTACATCATGACATCAAGAAACTTACTGTGTCAATGAACTCATGATGTGAAAAAGTCTTTCACCTTTCTCTGAAGAAGAGTGAACATCATTTGAACAGCAAATGTAGAACAAAAAAAAAAAAAGACAAAGGTAGAAAGCCCAGGACCTAACTAACTTAGGATTTATAACTACATGTATTGGTCAAGAAAAAACTCAGAAAATATGTAAGTTAGGGCCCTTCACCTTGTATTTTTATGCTGGAATTTGGTGTAGAGATGCTGATAAAGGAACAGAATAAATACCATATTTACATACAGGAAAATAACGGCTCCTGTTTATATCACCTGCAATCTACAGTTTCAAAACTGCTAATCTAATAAATGCCACGGAATGAAAAAGATAAAGTTGAACTGGAAATCAGTAGCAATGTTGTTATTTGCAAACACTTTATCTGCAGAAAAGTGTCAACCTTTTTGTCAGGAATAATTCAATATAACTAATTCAAGTAGCACTACTTTGAAATGTTGTCTAATAGCTTCCAAAACATGCTCATTGATTGTCCTGAAAAATATGAAAAAAATTCAGGTTTTTGTCTTCAAAATGCTAAAGAGAAAGTGTAAGAAAATAGTTTGCTGGGTACATTTATTAATGTAACTGATAACACTTCTCCTGTATGGTTGCAGAACACAAAGTAATTACGAAGAACAGAGTAAATGTTTCTTGCTCATTTTCTTGTCATCCTGTTTCTTCAAGATCTGGCATCTAATATATTTATTTATGAGTAGACAACTATAAATCTCATGATAAGAACTATTTCTTACAATCTAAAGTGCTGAGATAATGTTCATTTAACAAACTGTTTTTATTGGTGTGCTGTGTACATCACTGTGCTGACCCACTTTTACTAAATTCAAGTACTACAGGGACTCCAGGAGTATCAATCAGTCAGCAGATACACTCACTGGAGGCTTTATTGTGTTTTAAAATGGCACACAATGCATGGGCTGCATGGCTGCCACAACTGATAAGAGCTCGAGTCAGTGCCGGACATATCCAGCTTTATTTTGTTTTTCTTCCTTCATTCTTTGCCATTGTTTATCTCTGTCTTGCAACACTCAGATTTTGTAGTGGACAAATACAGTTTCTAATATTAATGTTTTTCTGCAAAATGTTAATTTCAGAATGACAAAATATTTCTTTTTTTTCTTTTTTTCCTCATACATCCAACTCACATATCATCCCAAAGGCATCCATCCCTGTGTACCTCACAGCAGCACTATGCCTTTCGGTTGGTAAGATGTACTCTGCTCAAGAAACGGCTAGAAACAGCTTTGGCGGTAGTAAAGTACAGCAAGAATAAACCATTTGAATGAGAAATATTTTGAATTTACTGGCATTGATAGGTTTCCCTTAAAAGCAAGCTTTAAAATCATTTAAGAAGACACAAAACCTTCTGCTTGGTTTTGCTTTGCTTTACAGAGGATGCTCCCCATAGACTTCACAAAAAGGCATTAAACATTTCCCAGATTAAAATAAAATAATGAAACTACTGCAAAAACAAAACTAACAATAAAAATGATAGAAGTCTGTAGTGTAATTTAATTTCCTGCTAAATAGACAGCACCCTGACTGGGTGCTACTAGTAAAGTAGCAGTTCTGACATAGAGCACAGAACCACTGAACGATTTGGTGTGGAAAGGACCTTTAAAGTTAATGTAGTTCCAGCCCCCTGCCCTGGGCAGGGACATCTTCCACCAGATTAGGTGGAATGCTATGGATGAAGACGAAACACTTTCTGAAACAGTCCATCTGCACTTCAGTCAAATTATGCGAACTGGTCACAGTCAGAACTCAAAGTACATTAATGAGCTCAGCCTCAAGTTCTGCTACCTGTAATCTTAAAAAAGCACTACAGTCACTAAAACAATTTTTATAAAGGGAAAATTTTCCTACATTAGCAAGTGAGTACACTAGATATTACTTCTGCTGTTTATTGATTAGCTTTCAAAATGTTCTTGAATCTCCACTTTGCTGTTACAAATCCAACTTATGAAGACATTAATAGTTTATGAAAAAATAAATCATGTTCAAAGTCTCATTTTGAACGGGCCTATTATCTATCCTCCTATCAAGTATACAGAAGTGGAGAAAGTTTTGCTGGGTTTTTACAAGGAAATCTGTACTATTGCGATGGTAATACTGATAATAAATTTTTCTTCAAGAACTAGATTTTTTGGTTTCAAAGTGTATCCAGGTTATTCAGTTAGCTATAACTTTGTTTCCACATTAACCCACAAAGTACTTAGAAACGAGGATTCTGCTAATATTAATGGAACACAGCCACAGACAACTAGGTAGCTCAGTTTGTATACGGATAATCATTAAATAGACACCTATTATACAGCTTGACAGAAACTGATGCAACTCTGAGTACAATAAAAGTTATTTTTACAAGGATTAGAGGAAGACACCATTCTTTATACCTACGAAACTGTGATGGGGTTGCCCTTGGCTGGGGTCCAAACCACACACTCGCTCACCCAACGTAAGAAATTGAATAATCTCATCAAAGGGGTGAATGTTAGGTGTACTGGAGCCAGCAGTTCATAAAATCTTGTATTTCAAATTTAGATTAACTTCTTTTGCAGAATATTAAATTCTTATGTGCTTAGGGGCATCTCTTTAATGTCATGGGAATGTTAGTAGGAATTAATAGAAGAAATTTTGAATCACCAACACCGAAGAAAACTGGATCTTAGCAAGTGTATTGAATAACAAGATGATGAGGACAGAGGAACTGGACAAAGCTTTATGAAGCTGCCACCATGCCCAGGTAATGCTAGATGCATAATAAAAAAATAACAGAAAAGCCTTTCAAAAATTAATTAATCAGCCTTCATCCCACCCAGATAATACCTTCTTTGAAATGTGTTTTATTATGGCTTTTTGACAGCTTTTACCTGCATAAATCACCACCTTAATTTCAGCTCCCCCATAGCATAAGTAAACCATACCCACTTTTCTGTTTTAAAAGACATTTCCCACAGCCTGTTTATCATGTTACGTATATGCCTTCCACCAAGACCTATAAAACACAGGATTGCTCTGTGAGCCGTGTCTCTCCTCCTTCACTTAACCTGAAGGGAAAGTTTCCAAGTAACGCCAAGATAATGATGCTCATGAGGGAGTAACACACTGGGAAGGACAACGAGAGAAAAGCATTTCAGCAAATGCTGAAGGTAACAACCAGTAGCTAGTCTCAGCTAGAGGCAAGACTCTGTGTTGTGGGGTAAAATAAAGAGGTGGTGTATACTACACGGAACTGTAATGTAAAAAGAGAGCAGACCAAATGAATGAATTCTGTCAGATACAGAAAAGTCAGTAAAAAGACATGAAAAAGTGAGTGGTATGGTCTAGACATGAAAAGCACTTTTCAGATCAGAGAGAAAACTTCCATGGGCCAGAGATCAACCACAGCTTGCTGTGACTGCAGCAGCACCAGGGCACATGGGGTTTCCACAGGAGTGACCAGTCCTAGGCTCAGGAACCAAGCAGGCAGCTCCCACATGGTTCCAGGGAAGCTACATGTCCTGCCTGGCAGTGGAGCAGGGCTGCTGCAAGGGCTGCTGAATATCATGGACTCACAGCAGTAGGAGAAAGTGAGACAGCAACTGGTAATCTCCCTGGGTTGTCCTGGGAACCAGATGCCTTCTGATTCCAGTTCTGTCTCAAAATGAAATCCTGAACATGGAGAGACCCTCTGTAATTTCCTAGTGGTCAGCTCCTCTCTGCTTTCCGAGGCATGGAACACACCTTACATTTTTTTGATAGGTCACACAATTTGGTATGTGTCTCTGAGGGTTTGCTAGAACACTGATGCAGTGAACAAACACCGTAAGTTTTATTTTCAGCAGCCATTCAGCACATTAAATGTGTGTCGGAGCACCTATTAGAAGGACACACAAGGCTGCACCGTGTTTTCGAAACCCTTCAGCTTTTAGTCAGATAGTATAGCTGGAGAGCAAACAGAAATGAATTTGCACCAGGCAGTTGCACCAGCTCCACACCATCTGTTGCCTTTGTCGGCATGGCGACCTGGTTCAGGAACGGCACGGTGACCAATCCCAGGCCGCTTGGGCCATCAGCTCACAGACACCAACGTGGTGGACGGCAAATGGCGTTTATTGAAGGGTGAACAGGCTTTATGTAACTCGCATTTACAACATCACTTCCATCTGCTTACATCACAAACTGAACGCTATTGGCTGCCCAGAGAGTCCTATCTTTCCGTACAGCATGACATCTTCCGGCTGCCAGCCCTAACTACGACACCATCAGGTTCAAGTTCATGGTGATGCTTACATTTTTTCTACTGAGCGCAGATTGACGGTTTCCATTTGGGTTCCTACTCCTCTTGTGCCTCATGCATCTGTTGACTATAATTCTAACTTTCAGGTGCTCAATAAATGTCAAGAAACACTATCTGTTATTTCTGTAATATATACTGCATTAGTATGTTCCGTGCTTGCTTTCTATTGCTTTCCCATCACATGGTGTGCTGTTGCATAAAGACTTTTATCCCCAGAGAGCTTTTTTTCATGAAACATGTTGAGATGCTGGAAATCTATTCAAAACACTGCTCCTATCTTTGACTTTGATACAATTAGCTACTCAGTAAAAAGGCACATTGGAATACACTATAAAAGATATAAAAAATACATTCAGTCAATTCCTAGTTGATTCAGTGCTGATGTGTTTAGCTGACTGTCTGAAAAAAGATAAGTACCAAACCATTTCAAAGATTACTCATCCCAAACAATAAAAAAACTACCTTAAACTTGACATTTCCAAAATGATGAATCTTGGATTATATCGTGTGAAATGTCAAAATGAAGAGAAAAAGAAAAATCAATAGCTGTGCAGATGAAGCAATGTGAGGTCAATTGTACTGTACTGCCAGTGCCAAGCCACCCATGTCTTTTTAATAGCAGTATTTTTAAAATGTACAATACCTGAAAGGCACTAGAGAATAATTTTCAAGACTGAATCCCCTCTTAACTATAAAATTAGTAAACATTTTGTTTTTAGAGACTGGAGCAGAGGCATAATAAAATGGCACATTTACAAAAAAGTTTTTACTGCATCCTTGAGATTAGGTCACCAACATTATCCTCAGTATTTCATGTTACATGAATTTTCCTTTGAATTCAATATATTTTTCCTGCCAGGTAACTGAAAGTTTTAATCAGAGGAGTAAAAAAAAGGCTTAGAAATCATCACTGCTTTTGAAATGTGTCCTGAGCCTGCTGCTAATGCTGTTATGACAAAAAACAATATTTTCCTGTGAAAGCCATGGATGTGGCATAAGGATACTGGAGTGTACTACAGGGACTCTCCCACCACCTAACTTGGGCACATTCTGAAGGAGCAAATGCCTCACTCCCAGTCTATGTGGGTAGCTGAAGGTGGACATTCAAGCTGGCTGTCTTGAGCCCATAATGGAGATGCCCAAATGTAGACAATATGAATATTCCCCATATTGTATTTCAGTGTGCGTGGTTAAGAAGTAGACCTAGGGCATTTAATATTCTTTTGTGTACTAAAAGCTAACATTTTTCTAATTTTATTTTTAAATTTGAACATAGGGATTATTTTTGACTACTCCAGGTCTTAGCCATATTTACAGTGAGGTGACTTGAGCTGATGTTCGTGTCTTTAACATTTGGTAGTCAGCATGTACACAGGCAGCTTTCATTCCACTCTGGTGTGGTTTTATAGACCCAACACACTAGGAAAGATGGCTGAGAATCTGGTATTGCCCTTGGACCAGCCTGTGGAACTTGTAAATATTGACAGGTACCCATAAGTAATGAAGTATAATCACCAAGTGGGAAAACCCCTTAATGTTCTAGAGAAGCATGCCATAATGATTTTCCTGTTACCTGTAATCCCTGTTTTTACTTGGGTTTAAAAGGCTTCTAAATTAAAATACAGCCTAGACATGGAATATTAGCAGAACTGTTTTCAGTGTAACACTATTTACATTTCAGGGGAAAAAAAAGTGCATAATTATTTAAGAGGAGACTGATAAGAGAGAAGCTTTTGCTTCTTTATCTGATCAGTGGGACAGAATGTTTATTTGAAAAAAAAGGAAGAAAAAAGAAATTTCAGAGTAAAAAGGATGTTTGAACTGATATTAGAGACTACACTTATAATGTTGTAAACTACATATAAACTCCGAAAGCTAACTTTTCACTCTACAGATAAATGACATTAATTCACAATACCATCCCTAAACATCTCCAGTCCTTTTAGGACAGCATAAAAATGTATATTTTTACAGCTTGACCTGCTTTACAGCTTTAAGATGGAGTCAAAAATGAAGACCAAAACATTTTATAAATACAGTTAGTGCTGGTAAAACAAAGCTGTCTGTGAAGCTCTTATTTTAAGTTTTCCTATGATAGTTATTATCAATATTTTCTGTTGTTGTTTAAAGAGAAAGTGGAGGAAAAGCCTCACTTCAAAAGATACGAGTATATTATATCAAAAACAGTTTTTCATTTTAAGACTTTTTTTACAGCGAGGAAAAAAAAAACAGCTAGCTTTTGAAATGAGATTTTTCACTCAACCACCCACTATAGAGCTAACGTAACTGTAGTGTCGAACTACACCAGACTGTGTCAGTTCTCTGTAATTACTGAGCAGACAACGGCATTTCAGAGCATGACTGTTTGTTGTTTTCCCAAATCTAGTAGGAATCTTATTCAACTGAATGTGGTCAATAAAGGTAAAATAGGATAATATTTATTGTCTTTGATGAGCTGATGGTTAAATAGCTTCTTCAAAAATCTCAACTTTTGCCAAAGCAATACAGTCACAAACATGCCTTTGAAGAAGAGGGGGAGAAAAAGCCCCAGTTTCTCTTTCTGTCATTGCTAAGCACACAGAAAAACAAATACGAACTGCTTTGTTTACAACAGCTTAAATCTAGATATGTGTCTGTGATGTATGACATGCCTACGATAAAAATCCATGAAGACAGTGCAATGCAGAAGATAATACATAATTTAACTCTGCACTCACACAAACATTGATGCTTAGAAATCACAAAGTGACTGAGGAGAGGGAATGTTGCCTTCTGAGAGCTCAGAAGAATCCCTTAAAAATCATTTTATGCTTGCATGATTTTTTTTTCTCAAACACAGGAAATCCTCTTCATCTACCCAGTTCTGGCAAGAATACTATGGAGTATATGCTCTCCAAGTTAGTGTCAAAGGAAATCAAAGAAAAGGCTCTCAGCATTGTCCATAACATTCCTGGTCCATGTAACAGAGCTTCCTCTTTGAAAAAATAACCAGTGCATTGCACAACAGAAATATATAAAACCCTCTGGGTAAATTCCTACGAGTGTTTAAAAATGAGACAGGATCCCTTGGTTAGTAACTATATACTTTCTTACCAAATGAGAACTAGTTAGCTAATTATACCTGGGGACAAACCATGAGGGATAGATGTGTGAAAAATCAAAAAAACAACCTCAGCTATAAAGTACTCTTGTATAATATCCCTTTCTAGATAAAAGACAGAGAAACACATAGAGGTTTTGTAATTACTGTAGTAAGCATTTTTCAGGTATGGAACTCACTATAATGTGTAAGATTGTTCTCAGGTTTACATTTGACCTATTCAGAAATCTTAACTTCCCTGTTTAAACTCATCTGCACAAAAGTCTGAAAGAAAAAAAAAATAGAATTTCTGTTGCAGAGGACTATTAATTCCTTTTTTATTTATAGAGCAGTATCTTTTGAGATATTCAAAATATACTACTATTCCTATGGTATAAGCATGTACCAGTTGTTTGTGAAAAAAATCTTGTTAATCAGTCCAATTAAACCAATACATTTTAATGTATATTTTTGCATTTCATCAATGAAATTAAATAAGTTAAAAACTGGCTGGATGGCCGAGCCCAGAGAGTCGTGGTGAACGGAGTTAAGTCCAGGTGATGGCCGGTCACCAGTGGTGTTCCCCAGGGATCAGTTTTGGGGCCTGTCCTGTTTAACATCTTTATCAATGACCTGGATGAGGGGATTGAGTGCTCCCTCAGTAAATTTGCTGATGACACCAAACTGAGCAGATGTGTTGATCTCCTTGAGGGTAGGGAGACTTTGCAGAGGGATCTGGACAGGCTGGACCCATGGGCTGAGGCCAATTGTATGAAGTTCAATAAAGCCAAGTGCCGGGTCCTGCACTTTGGTCACAACAACCCCCTGCAACGCTACAGCCTCAGGGGAGAGTGGCTGGAAAGCTGCCCAGCAGAGAGGGACCTGGGGGTGCTGGTTGACAGCCGGCTGAACATGAGCCAGCAATCTGCCCAGGTGGCCAAGAAGGCCAACGGCATCCTGGCCTGTATCAGAAATAGTGTGGCCAGCAGGACTAGGGAAGTGATTGTGCCCCTGTACTTGGCCCTGGTGAGGCCACACCTTGAATCCTGTGTTCAGTTTTGGGCCCCTCACCACAAGAAGGACATTGAGGTGCAGGAGCAGGTCCAGAGAAGGGCAACAAAGATGGTGAAGGGTCTGGAGCCCAGGTCTTAGGAGGAGCAGCTGAGGGAGCTGGGGTTGTTTAGTCTAGAGAAGAGGAGGCTGAGAGGAAACCTTATCACTCTCTACAACTACCTGAAAGGAGGGTGTAGTGAGGTAGGTGCTGGCCTCTTCTCTAAAGTAACAAGTGATAGGACAAGAAGAAATGGCCTCAAGTTGCACCAGAGGAGGTTTAGGCTAGATATTAGAAAAAATTTCTTCACTGAAAGAGGGATCAGGCATTGGAACAGGCTGCCCAGGGAAGTGGTGGAGTCACAATCCCTGGAGGTGTTCAAGAAACGTGTAGATGCGGTGCTTAGAAACATGGTTTAGTGAGTTAAGTGGTGTTGGGTTGGATTTGATGATCCTTGAGGTCTTTTACAACCTTAATGATTCTACGATTCTAATGTCTGTAAAATCAAATTGCAAATTCTAATTGCATGAGCCGCAATTCAAATGCAAGCAAAAAAGCTCATACATATTTTTTTAAATAAAAATGTATCTTACAGAGACTTGATACTTCTACCTAAATTTAGAGTAATCTGTTTATTGTTATCTTAGGATTATAGAAAGAAAGACAATCATGTCCTCCCACATATATGCTTGTCAGCATCTCCTCAGAGACTTCTGAGCTGCTGGTCAATCCCAGTCAAGCTGGACATGGACACAGGGAATAATTTGGATGGAAGGGTCTCTGGAGGGCACCTTGTCCAACCCTTTGCTCAAACCAGGACCCAACTAGATCAGTTTTTCAGTGCTTTGTGGAGTCAAGTTTTGAATATTTCCAAAGATAGGGTAGAAGTCTTCAAGGTATCAAGTGTGCATAAGTATTCAGTAAGTAGTTCATCAGAGTAGAAAGCTTTTATGAACATCCTTCACTGAATAAAAGGCTGCTCTGAACCCTTATGGAACACCAGACAATGAACACAGGAGTGCCTGAGACTTGAAACCACAGCACATTAGGCTTCACTGCACCTACTGCTTTCAGAACTAGGTGTTCTGCCTGCACAACATAACCTCATAAAAAACTGACAAAACTTTCTAAAATCTATGCACTAGACAATGATAACAACATATTAGCACTAAAATGTCACTTTAACTGTGTATGCTAAATTATGTTAATCTAATAAATACAGAGGTAAATGATTAATTGATTGTGATGATAAATTTCCAGATTTAACCTGGAAAATACATGTAACGAACCTAAGTTTTCCATCACTGGATATAGGAAAATCAAGTTTGAAAACAGCTAAGTAGTTCAAACTACTCAGTTTAGTTCTTCTATATGATCTGGAGCTAGGCTTTCTGCTGATGATTCTTTTATATTATTTCTCAGTGGAAAGAAAAATATTTAAACAATTTGGATTATCAGAGATCTTAGTCTCAGTAAGAAAATTAACAGCTCTACAAGGTCCATTTCTCTTCACATCTGTCATCCAACTACTTTCAGTTCATTCTGAAAGTCTGCCCAGTGCTTGACAGCCCAATAAGTGCATTAAGCACTGCTAAACCTATCGTTCAACAAATCGCAAAGCAACTTTCTGTAAAAAAAGACTGATTAAGAATCATGTAGTTTTGTGAAAAAACAAATCCAAACCTTTTAGGCAGCGCTGCTAGGATGTGATCAAATCTGTGGTCACTGAGAAAGCTAAGCTTTTTGCACGGCCTTTCATCTCCAGATCTGCAGGCTATTTTAGCCTCTCTGCATAGTGTTCCTCATGCCAACAACATTTCCCTTCTTTGATGTGAGAGTGAGGCAATGCAGACATGTAGGCACAGCCTGGAGAGCTGGAGTTTCTGGTTATGTGTCATCCTGAATGTGATGGGGTTGCCTCAAACCTTTTCTCTGTGGTGTATACAATGCGTTTCTCACCAGACACAGGTCACCCAGAAGAAAGATTTCATCCTTATGTGGCAGGAAACCTCTGGCTGATTAACTAGATGTGATTAGAAACCTCTACTGATTAGAATACCTATCAGGAATATTTTGGAGAAAAGATAAATACAGTGTCGAAATTTAGGTTCAAGCATATCTTGCAAGTCTACTGCTGTGTGTAGACTTACAGTTTGGTAAATATGATGTTGTCATTGCTTGTGACAGGCTAGACTTTGGGTTAACCTAACAACGCAGGTCTCTGGACTTACCTTGGCCTGCCTAAAGCTCTGCTTCAGCTTGGTTAGATGGAACTAATGCAGGTAATCACAGCAACTATCTCATGACCAGGTGACTGGTCCTCATCTAATTTGTTTTAGCTTTTTGCTTAACACTGCACAATTATGTGGTGTAGTGCATTGTGTCACACATATACATTTTGTTACTAAGACAGTAATGACAAGGAGTTACTGTATGTTGAATGAACTATCTATGACCACAGAATTAACAGCAGCATAAAGGAATACAGGCACAGGATGACAGCAGACACTTTCAAAGTATAGTCACAGAAACCTCAGGGCTATAAGCAACTCAGCAATCACCAGTGACCATCGTCAAAGGAAGGTAATTTTTGGAGCTGGGTAAAACTAGTTTTAGAGGGTTTAGGGAAAAAAAAGAAAAAGTATCTAACACACCTAAAAAGGCCACTTTACTGGTCCCAATTTCAATGTCTTCATTAACAACTTTGACAATGGGATGGAATAACTCTCAGCAAATTTGCAGTCAATACCAAATCATGGGAGTGATTGATACTGTGGAGGGAAAAGGCTTCTAAACCCTGGGATGCCTCAGGGGAGATGTCATTGCCGTTGACAAGTACCAAATGGGCTGCTTTAGAGAAGATGAAGCCAGTCTCTTAGAGGTGCACAGTGAAAGGATGAGAAGTGATGGTTGCAGCATGTTACATTTTGGTTAGGTATAAAAAAATATTTTTTCACCATTTGGGTAGTTAAATATTGGAAATAGTTGACCAGAGAGACTGTGGTATCTTTATCCTTGGAGATGTTCAAAACAAAAATGGACAAGACCCTGAGCAATCCAATCTCATTAGACCTGTTTTGACTGAGGCTTGTATCAGAGGATCCATAGATGTTTCTTCCAACCTAAATTATTCTATGATTGTATAACTTTAAGAATTATGATAAAACTGCAAAAGCTGGTAATGTTCTATCTGTCTTGTTATCACCGGTATCCATATATTAAATTATGTTTAGAAGGTAAGATTGCAGAGTAAAGCACTCAAAATTTAGAAGAGTTCATAATTATGGCTGGCCACTAACCAAATTAAACGCTCTGCATTTAAACCACGATACAATTCTTAATTACGTGCATGAATCTATTATTCCACCACTTCAGTTACTGAATAGGATGAATCATATTAATTGAACAGGAAGTCATTCAATATTTCTTATCTTATGCCAGCATGGTCCCAGATCATATTTGCTGTGACTCGAAAAAGCCATGTTCCCATTCTAGGATTTTGTAAATGTGGAACTAAAAGATAGTGTCAGAATTGTCTTTGTGAGGTGAATCGGTATCACTTTCTTCATTTTACAGGAAAAAAATAAGGCAAGGATTTAAACCTGATATTTCTTGAAATGTGTGCATGCTGCCTTTGACACAGTAAAATCTACATTGTAATAGGTTATGCTGCAAGTTTCCATTACACAATATAGCAGGAAATAAAATAATAACTCACCAGTTTTATGGCATGCTGGGAACTAAACCAGCAGCGCATATCACACATTCTTCCCAGGTTCTGAAAATACCAGTTGAACACAAAACACTTAATTCATGCCTGATATATCTTAATCAAACCTGTGGGAGGACCTAGGAACATCTGATGTTGTAAATTACAGCAGAATATCCTGCTTTCACATACTTGCTTGTATGTCTTAGCAACACACTTCCTTCGTTAAGAGAAATAGATCCAGTATTCAGAAGCACGGATCTAATAAGAGAAGCCCAAACAGAAATTCAGGCATGGCACTTATATTCTCCAGTGATTTAGCTACTATGTGTGAAGGGATGGAGCTTTTGGGCTAAAAAGCATGAAATGCTGACACATTGCATGCTGAGATGACAGAGGAAGAGCAGGGAGAGAAACTCCAGACAAAGAGAAAATTAGCAGAAGACAACAAGCAGAGAGAGCACAAAGCAGGGGATCTATCTGAGAGGGAGGATATGGAGTAGGTGTGCTGGCTGATTGGAAAGAAAGAGGCTCAAAGGCATCTGAAGACAGTATTTTTTTATCAGTTGAAAACTACAGGATGAAAATGACAAAAACCACTGTTTTGACGACATGTCAGAATAGATTAAGAAAGCACTTAAACATTTCTTTTGCTTTTAGTATTAAACAAAGATTAAGACTGTATAATTCAAGATAGCAAACCATATTCTTCAGATAGTACAAGTCCCAAAGATAAAAGAAAATGGTTTGCAAGCCAGGAAGATATGGTCCTATGTTAATCTCACCTTTGCATGACGTTTGCTGTGCATTTAATTAAGAGCATATTTTGAATGAGAAGACTGCTTCAAGAAAATAGTCTACAGAAATCAGAGATATCCCAAGTCATACATTATGGAAGTGAAAACTGGGAGTTTTTCTTTCATTTTTTCATTTAAAATTTGCTTCAGTTAGTGACATTCACACACTAACAGCTCAATGAAAAACTTACACAAAATGTTAGCAAATGCCACAGCACTGCCTGTAGAGAATAAGGGGCTTATTGACACGCCAGCTTCCAGCATAAAATGTCATGATTGCAGTATTGACTAACAGCATATCAAAACAAACATCTGAAAGTTGAGGTAATGCTTAGAGTTGCTGAAGACAATCTTGCTGAATCACCAGCTCTGCACTTAAAAATCCAAAAAAACCCCCATATCTATCTCCTAAAGAATTTTAAGATACAAACTAGAAATTCCATTTAAGTGGTTGAAGACTAACATAAAAATTCTATCTGTTTAGACTCCTGTCTTAGGCAATTTAGCTCTTGCCATTTTCCTCATTATTTTTGCTCTGTATCTTCAGTAAGTATCATTCTATGGGCATAGTAGCAAAGAGTATTTTTACTATTACTTAATCAGAATTACTTGAGAAATTGTCTTGGGAATGGCATTAACAGTGGAGCAATACACAAAACAATAAATTGCCTCTGCTACTGATTACTAAAACAGCACTGAAATGTTTATAAAAGTAAAGACCATTCATCATCAGCAAAATTCAACCAATTTACCTTATTTTATTGTAAGTGACATAGAAAAAAATCAACAAGTCACATTATAATGACTGTCACATGTCTTCTCATATGAGGGTTTGAAAGTACACCAATGCTGTTGCCTCGTCAGGCTTCCCTAAATGGAGCTCAACAGGAATTAATTTGTCCAGAAGAATGAAAATCCTGAACAGGAATAGTGGGTTTGGCCCGAGTCTCCCACAGTAATATTTACACTCATCTTTAGCAGATGATGGATGCCTGAAATTCCTTCTGGCAGTTAATCTGATCTCTTAATCCATTTTATTATTGAAGTAAAAGGATATATGGATGGTATTGCAGTATTATTTAACAGGTTTTATTTATTTAAGGCAATACCAAAGAATCAGTTCAATCTATGTTGCATACATATTGCAACTATTTTCTATTCTCTAAGTTAATGCATAGTGTTTGTTTTTTTATTACTTAAGTCCTAAAATGTGTGTATATAATAGAAACTAGTTAGACTCATCAGTTGCTAACTATCTAAATACTTCAGTTTACTTCTTACCATGTAATTTACTAGACTCTTAGAAAGAAACAAGACTTTTAAAATGTTAACTGCTACACTAAGAGGTTTCAGTTAAACTCTGAATTGTAGCCTTATTTGCTAGGGAGGATGAAGGGAGCATAATGCAGGATTGGATTTTAAACAGGTTTCTTGAGGTTTGTAGTGTTGCTCCAAGTCTGAAATCTCACTTGCCTCATGCGTCTGCTTTTCTACCTATCTGTAAACCTGAGACAAGGACAGTTTGCAATAAAAAAACTCAGAAATTAATGAAGACTATTTGGTGGACAACTTGAGGACGTATCAACCACATGGTGTTTGCTTTATGTGCAATCTCTCAGGGGTGGAGCAGAAAATTCCCTTTTTTTGGAAACTGGATCCACAGTTCTGGAAATTGCCTCTGCCCGGTTTCAAACTAAATAACTGAAGTCTATGTTGTGAAGTGTGGTGTACAGACTTTTTTTTTCTTAAGAGCTCATGTTGTTCTCGAAATATATAGCCTTTCATAAGAGCTGGGCTCTCATAGTTAGCTGGATATTTACATAGTTTAAATATGAGCAGATTTTCGTGCAGTCTTCAAAAACACGAGATCACACCAGCCCCAGTTCTGTCTCCTACCCACAAAAAATATTATTCGAGGTCAAGAAACACAAAAGTGCTTAGCTGCTTGAGACAGACTTAAGCTGCATCACAGCAGTCATCATCTTTTTCAAAGCAGATAATTTCCAGCTTTGCATAGACTGAACCCACAGCACCTTTTAAAATAGCATGAATAACTTCACACAAAGTAATAACTTTAAACGGTATCAGGCATGCTTTGGTACTGGTGCTATGCAAATCTTTCTTTGTGGACTGATGCGGCCTTTGCTTGTGTCACTCTGTATTCCTACTAAAGTTAACAGTAGATATACTTCTCAGTTTATTTGGTGAAGCACTGTGAAAGTGTCCTGATTTCCTAGGATCACTAATTTCTTTTATGGCAGATATCTTTTATGGCAGATAGGTGCACACTGAGTTGGGTCAAACAGTCAAGTGTGAATTAAATTACTACTTTGGTTTTTTGCTGACATAAGTATCTAACCCAGTTTTAATCTGAACAGAGATATCAGCAATTATCCAGTTAATGCTAACAAATCTTTTTTTTTTTTAATGAGAGATATATCACTGTTTCAATGCCTAAAAGAAGATTCTCCATCAAAGTTACTATCTCTTACTGTGAAAGGACAAGGCTTTTTTAGTTGGAATTCAATCTTAATTTACCTTGGATACTTCCTTGTAAAGGACTGCATGAAACAAACCTGACTACGTATGAAGTAATATTGAGATAGGAAAGGTAGAATCTTAAACCAGACTAAATCTTGGTCGCTACTGGGACCAGTGATGTTTAACATCTTTGTTGGAGACATGGAAAGTGGGATTGAGTGCACCTTCAGCAAGTTTGCTGATGACACCAAGCTGTGTGGTGTGGTGGACACGCTGGAGGGAAGGGATGCCATCCAGAGGGACCTTGACAGGCTGGAGAGGTGGGTCTGTGCAAACCTCATGAAATTCAACAAGGCCAAGTGCAAGGTCCTGCAC
>VZTO01002985.1:24249-44738 GCA_013400615.1 Syrrhaptes paradoxus | reverse complement strand
TTGAGAGATAATGGAACTGCACAGCACTTCCGGTCAGCGAAAGCCCCGCCATTCTCCCCTGCGAGTGAAGAAAAACAGCCTTGGACCGAAGCTATAAGCCTCACAGGAGTGAGGGAGTCACCAGGGGACTGAAGCCCTGTTGGAACATCGTCACCAGGAGAGAGATGGTGCCTTTGAATTGACTGCTTCTCCATTTCCCACCACCCCCCCCTCCCCCCCACGCCCTGTGCCGCTGTGGGGGTAGGAAGAGGTATGGAACAAAGCCTTTGGACCTTGGGACGAAGGGAGGGGTGGAGGAGAAGTGCTTTTGTGTAAGATGCAGTTTCTCTCTTTCAATACCCTCCTTCTTGTTGTAAATAGTTAATAAATTCAGTTGTTCTACTGTTCTCCACGAGTCATGTCGCTCTCTTGCCCGTGACCCTAAGCGGTAAGTGAAACCCTCCCAGTTCCCTGCCTCAGCCCACCAGTTGTTTAGGAAACTGTACCTGTGGTTTCATGGACCACGACAGTAACAGTACACCTTTGCACAACTGGTGGTAAAAGCGAAACATTTTTCTTCACTTGGAACAGTGATAAGAAGTTGTCTCTATAGGTCACCTCATAAGAATTATTATTATGCTATTTAAAAAAAATATTTTTGATTTATAATCAGGGTTGGGTCCTACCTCCAAGGCAGATATTTATTTTCAATACTTATGTAACTTGTATCTTGTGAAGGAGGAGAGGGAGTTGCCCCATAAGCCTTACAGGGCATTGCTTTTTGTCCTGTCACTTTCTTCCCTTCCTGTGAACTGCTTATTTGTTGCCTTACCCGAGAAGGATTTCTCAGCCTGAAGAGTTTCTTGTAATGCCAACTCTCTCAACTCTTTGAACTACATCATCATCTGTGGCAGTGCTTCACAGGGAAAGAGCTTGCTTACTGCACTTTAACTGGCACTTTTTTTTCGCATATTCTGCACTACTCATTGCTTTGCCAACTCAGAAGACAGCACGCATTCCCTAACTCTAATCATGTCCTGACACTTCACCAGATTTGGGAACAACAATGAGTTGTTGCCCAGCACTCATTATTTAGTTGTCCAGGTGATACATCAAAAGGATTTCAGCACAGGAGAGACACCAGCTGGAGTCTTGGCAAACAAAGGTAAATTTTCCCAGCCTTAGCTCCTCTGCAAAGATTATAAGCACTCAGACCTGAAATGTAGGATAATTTGAGCCTAAATGGCAGGAGAGAACATGCTGTTTTCAGTACTTGTAAAGGTACAGGTTATTACTGTTATTTTCCCATTATACAAGCAGAGCCTCTTCATTTACTTGGTAAAGTGAACCGTGGAAATTTTTAACATATAGACACAGGGCTATGGTAAGCATTGAAAGAACATTTGACTTCCT
Source organism: Syrrhaptes paradoxus (assembly GCA_013400615.1). Taxonomy (NCBI): domain Eukaryota; kingdom Metazoa; phylum Chordata; class Aves; order Pterocliformes; family Pteroclidae; genus Syrrhaptes; species Syrrhaptes paradoxus. The sequence goes on along the minus strand of VZTO01002985.1, from coordinate 43,346 downwards.
TGAGCTGAGTCTAAATGAATATGTGTATGAAATTTAATGGAATTTTAACATTGAATACTTAAAGAGTTATGATTTCTGGACTAATGATTAGATCCTATTATTGGCATCCCATTATGTGAGGTACTTAATTCACATAATGAAAAGATTACTTTACTCTAGAGAGAACACAGAGTAGAAATGCATTCATTTAAACACAACTAAATTAAAATTACAAATATGGACAAGTTTATACATCTTTCCTCCTCAGTTTTGTAAAATCTACAGGTTTCAGACACATCTTCATCATACACGAAAATAAAACTTCCAAAGTTTTCCCAGCAGTGGCTACAATGACACAGCTAAGCCTACTGGGTAGTGCAAAGTGCCTATGAAACCTCTCATCAGCAAAATGCCTCCTTCTTCTTTCTCATCATTCTCATCCTGCAGTAAGTCCCTTACCATCTCCCTTTGTCTTCCTCACTGTTCTCCAGCATTTAACACCTTCACATAATTTTCATTTTTTTTTCCCAACAACCCGCAATCTGTCATGCTCCAGTCATGCTTTCAGTCTCGCATAATTATAACGTTACAATCATTTAAGAGGTAGAGATAAAGATTGCTCTGAGAGGGACAATGTCAGCATCCAATATATATTGGGTTTCTTCTGGGCTGCTGCCAGCAGTTCTGCCAGCACACAGCCTGGGAAGTGTAGCAGTGTTCTGTGTGCTGACATACTCCCCTGGGCAATGGAGTATGTCCTGCAATGTACTGAATAGTGAGACAAGGGCTTCAGAGGTCTAATTCAACATCCTGTGCTGATTGTTAATAGATTTGTGGATCTCAAAGTCTTTTAAAACCCATATTTTCTATCTTTTCTAAGGGATGCAAAGGTCATCAACTACAGAGAGAGAGGAAAAGGGGAACAAGATGAGATCTATCCAAGCACTCTAAGATTACAGTCTTCCTGATTCTGCACTACAATGAAATGCCAATCTGGTACCGATTCCACATTGCCCGCTAAGGCAGGAGTTCATGCTCTGAAGAACCATGTAGTCCCAGAGTCAAGACAGAGCAGATCATCACACATGCCTACAGTAATATACTATATTTCTAGCCACTAGACTATACTTTGTTAAAGCTATCTATTACTATTTTCAGTGCATTAATGCAAAGACCCATTTTATACAATGTCCATAAAGACATTTAACAAAGATGTGTCTCTGGAATTCAGGCTTCATTCTTGGTGGTGAACATTAGCACGTCCTATTCTGTCAGTAAGATTTTTATCCACTGAATGAATTCGGAGTGTTTCACTTTGCCTCATACAGCTGAAATACTAACATATTCATGAGGCTGAACTAACATCTACTGTCCTCAGAGGAAATGTCAGGACATCTCCATGTCCTCAGGAATGGCAGAACAGTGGGTGGGGGAAGCCTGTCTTTACTGCACTAAAGCCTTTGTAATATTTTTTTTTTTACAGACAGAGTTAATTCCCATGCAAGTGTAATATGCAAAATTATTCTTATCAAATCTGAATAAGGCATCAGACATATAAACAGCTCTACAGTTCTGAGAAGGCCTTTGTCTTTCTTATAAAAGTCTAACTTATCCAGGGCATTGGAAGCCTTCAGCAAAATAACCTGTTAATGGAGTTCTTAGTCTTCCCTCTAAAAAGCATTCTGGCAATGGTTTAGGGGGTTCTTTGCTATTCGACCCTTTTTTTATGTCTCTTCTAGATGTCTTTTCTATGCCAGACTTCACCTAGGTTCTCACTACCAGAAAGGCAGTTTCTCAGTAACTATATTTTCATTAGCCACTGTCTAGCCTCACTCTGGGTTTTGAATTATTGTTCACAGCAGACCTCTCTGTTGCAGAGACACACACATTACATTTTGCTCTGTTCACACTGAGGAAGCTACTCTTCCTAACAGCTATGGTAGCAATTTGACAGCTTAGACTCCATTCAGTTTGGAGGACAGGACTTGCTTAGAAAGCCTTCTACTTCTAACTGCATTTTTAAAGCCATGAAATACACCTTTCTCATAAGCCAACATCAAATCATTCAGTTTCTAGCCAATGACCACAGATGTAAAGGCTCAGATATAATTTCTTCAAAAAGCCCCGAATTTATCCAGACTTTATATGGCCTATGTATTGTTTAATGAATGACTACTGTAGCACATTGTATAATGAACAGTGAGATAGAACTTAGTTCTTTTCAGAATCTGAAATAAAAAGTTTCTGATCTGACAGGAACATGATTTTTCAGAACTAGGCTATTCACCATTGATCTTGGTGACAGTTTAACAGAGGGAACAGTATAACATTACCATTTTAAAATAAAATAATTTTGTTTAATTTTGAATCCAGTAGGAATTACGAGTTGTTTTCACAAAAATAACTCAGTAGCGATCTTTTTTCTCCTTTTAGTACTTAGGGCCATGTTAAAATGAACAATTATTTGCAAGACAGGTGCCACTTTAACAGTGGATTAGAATTTTGGAATAAAATGACATAAAAATTGCAAAAAGCCATGAAAATATATGCATATGAACTCTTAGCAATTTTTAAAATCACTTTGTCTGACTGAATTCATTCTCCTCCCCAAGCCAAGCATCAGACAGCATGAGCAGTGGAAGGAAAAGACAGCCTTTATGTCACTGGGGCAGTCCAAGTCAGGATGTTTGGCCCCCAGTGCAGCTAAGAGCAATCACAGGAGCGGTTCAGGCTTGGCACAGCCTCAGACACCCTGTGCCTGCTCAGTATTTCTAGCTGGCCAAGGAACAGTGTGGTCACAGTGCTTCCAGTAGGAAGAGCCTTAATAAAAAGAACATTCCCAAGGAGCTGTTCTGTTTACACCATCCTGCAACATAAGGGAGAAAAGGAATGAGATAAATCAACCCTACTATATTTACATTTGACAGATAGATGCCACCTGTGTTGGTCGTTTAAGATTTACACCTTACAACTAAGTCATCAAAGATATTGCATTTGAGGGCATTAATAAGAGTTTGTTACAAACAAAAACAGCCTGTCCTCCCCTATGAGGACAGGCTGAAAGAGTTGGGGTTGTTCAGCCTGGAGAAGAGAAGGCTCCGAGGAGACTTAATAGCAGCCTTCCAGTACCTGAAGGGGGCCTACAGGAGAGATGGGGAGGCACTCTTTATCAGGGAGTGTAGTGAGACGACGAGGGGTAACGGGTATAAGCTAAAAGAGGGTAAATTTAGACTAGACATTAGGAAGAAATTTTTCACTATGAGGGTGGTGAGACACTGGAACAGGTTGCCTAGGGAGGTTGTGGATGCCCCATCCCTGGAGATGTTTAAGGCCAGGCTGGATGAGGCTTTGAGCAACCTGGTCTAGTGGAGGGTGTCCCTGCCCATGGCAGGGGGGTTGGAACTTGATGATCTTTAAGGTCCCTTCCAACCCAAACCATTCTATGATTCTATGATTCTATGATACATTCTGCTTTGGTATTATAGTTCAGAGAATGCTCTGAACTATAATACTATGATCCACTGAGTATAAATCCTGGCCCACACCATCACTCTAAAAAAATCTATTTACTTTGTACTTCTCAGCATTAGTTTGTTTGAAGGAAAGCTGTACGTGTGGATGTATTGGAGAAATGGGTAAGACTTTGCAGAGCCTGTATCAGGTACCTGTAACATTTTTTAAAAGAATAGCATTATCAGCAAGGCTGTTCCTTGAGGAGATATTGAGTCTTATTCATTACTGCAATGCATCTTCTGTAAGTACTTACATTCATGCAGTATGAGAACTAAATGACATCAGCTCAGAATAACAGTAGTTTCCTTTCTCTTTGCAAAACTGTAGACATCTACACAAGACGAAAAGCAGTAAAGGATCTGGCCCTAATTTACATGCACTTTATTGCTACTTTTCCTTCTGGCTGAAACCAAGTGTAGTCATAAGTACAGAATCTGAATCACACTGTATCAATTGAGAATATCCTCCAGTAACATTATAGACAGATTAAACTATCCAAAATGACTTTTTCAGCAGTATGACTCCATCTTATACCGAGAAATAAGTGCTGGCAGTAAAGCTATTTCAAGAATACATATTCCTGTCTTAAAACTGGGTTCTTCCTTTAGCATTAAAATGCAGTTGAAAACTTCTTAATTGTGCCTACCACTTAGGAAGCTAACATCATGAAAACTTTTGCTGTATCATCTGAAATTAATCAATCAGTTCTGGTAATTATTGTATACTGCATTAGTCACAATATGTGTTTTTTTTGCTGACAATCTTTTTGAGAGATGCTGAATTAGGATTCTCACCTTCAGCTTTTCTCTTCTTTTTTACCTTCATGCCTACAGCAATACCACTCTGGCTCTAATTTTGTCAGTTCAGGCTAGTAAGAATCTGAATAAGATACCCCTCCAACAAATTCAGATACTGAAGAAAGGTGTTTCTGATTGCTCAGTAGTTACTACTCTCTAATCAGTACCGAGTCAATGCTAAAGTCACCATGTGACATTTCTTTCCACTTAGATATATATCCAAGCTTCTGATCACTGAGGGCCACTCATTTCACATTAATATTTTCCATTAGTACTATTCAAAATACATTTGATTTGATAATGTATGCTCTTTCCACTTCTGCTGTTTTCTCTCTCCTTCCTTTTCTAAAAACAACGGTGTGATAGTTCCTTCCTGGACCCTGCTGCATTAACTTTGATTTTCTTTTGGGATCTTATTTTCATGAGAACCCCATGTTGAGTGTAACAGTATTACTTCTCAGTGTTAAGCACAAACCTGCATTTTCTGATTGTCTCATTTGTGTATGGACAGTGCACAGTGCTGCAGACTGAATGAACACAGAGAAGGGATCATCTTTTCTATCCAAGCATGTTCTTAAAATCTCTTTTCATCTGGCAACCTGCTCATCTTACTACTTTCCTAGCTTCTGATTTTTTAATTCTACTTTGTGTATGTGACATTGGTACACTCTGAGGAGCTAGGTAAAAATTAAGCTCTGAATTGCAGATACACGTATGTGGAAAATAACACCTTCTCTCTCATGAATGGCAGTAAACAAATTAGCCTACAATGCCTCATAATTTTGTTACATTCCCCATGTCTGTAAAGGTCATCAGTTGTACTAACATATGCATTCTTTGTGTGCATTATTAAGTTTTCTTTATTAGCTTCCATTTTAATTAAGTGAGAAAATGTTTTAGTAAAAACCCTATTATTTTCCAAAAGGGATGAAATTGCAAACTATGGAATATCCCCCCTTTTCCTTTATGGAGAGGACTACTCTGCATTTCAGTTTTCTATTAATGTGATTTTACATGGAAAACACCCTCAAAGGCCTGAAGCTCACAATACTACCTCAACCTGATAGCATCTTAATGTGCTCTTGTAATGGATTCTGGAACAGGTGGCTAATAAATTAACCAGAAGTATGCAATCTATTATTGACTGGCATAATTCCAACCACATAGCTCTCAAATGACAGCTTGTTTCATGTAAATTTTATTGTAGTGAAGGTTACATTTGTTACCATGAGACCTTATAAATTGAAAGAATATGCAAATCATATTTTCTACTTTACATAGACCAATGCTTTAAAAAGGCAAACAATATTTTCCTCTAGGCTTTTAATCTGTAGGATGTTAACTAGCAAAGTAAATAGGTTGAGAACACAGTATTTTGGTAAATGAAAAGATAAAAATTAATATAAAAAGCTAATAGTTACCTGGTTTGGTGCTTTTTCATACTACTAAATAAAACAACTCTGTCCAAAGCAGACTATTAATAAAGTTCTACGCTAGCAAAGCTCTCAATACCACAAAATTATCTTCATTTTGAATGTAGTACTGTACAGATTACTGAGTACATTTAAAGTCCCCTCTTACACTGAGCCAAATGACCTCTTTTTCACAGATCTCTGATCTCTTATCACCCAATGATACCCATTCCTGAATAAGTAAGGCAAAGGCATCTATTCTAAGTCTATGCTGTCATTCTTACTAGCTTTCTCCTTATTTCCTTGTAGGCAGGAAGCTATGAGCAGAATACTATCAGGGAAGTTATTCCAGAAAAAAAGAGATTCTTATTCATGAAGGACAGACAAACCCTCTCTCTCCAGTTCCTACATCAGCTTGCAGGATATTTTCCTGCAGAAATTCCTGCACACCATAGAAAGGGCATGAAATAGGCCACATTAGCTGTGCATGTCCATGTCATGCACGAGGACTGAAGCCACAGAGTTTGAGTCTGATACATAAAATTTAAAAGGAATGTAGGACCTAGTAAAACAGGCATTCAAAAAAGCTACATATTTTCATGACTAACAGAAAATTGAGTCTTACCTTGAAAATGATAGTAAAATTTTGTCTGGAGAGAAAATGAATTAGAAGTTAGTATTTCAATCATGTATCATATTACTTGTATATTGCTGGTATGGTTTACATGTTATGATTCACACATGCATATGTTAATATTCTAGCTTTAGTGTCAAAGGAGACAAGGGGATTGATACTTTCTTCCTGTAATACAGCTGAATAAATACATTCTTCTGAACTGATGATTTCCTTTGTTAATCCTTTCTACCTAACAATCCTGCTACAATAAATCTAAAAACAATTCAAATATTTTCATAGCTAGAGCTATCTTGTCCTTTACCCATTATTTTGTTATTTACTATTCTATTATCTAATTCTGGTTTTGGAAAAAAAATACTTCTGTTATGAACTGCAGTTATTGATTCTGTATTTCTCTGTCTTTACTCACTGTATTTTTTTATGCTGGTCCGGTAAGTCTTTTAAGAGCTATTTTATTTTTCACCATAAATATAGCAGTCGATTAGTCATTTATAGAAAAGGCAGTTGTTTACAGAGACAACACAACAGTCTGATTCTTTCTTCACTGTAATTATTGAGAAGCATACATGGAGAAGAAAAATATTGATATTTATGATATTTAAAAACTTGTTAATGAGCTTTAAATTAATATTTGAAAATTAAATACAAAATAAAAATCAAGTATTGCATTTGGATTTTCTTATGTGCATTCTGCAAGTGAGTATCAGACATCACTGTGACAGAATCTTTTGTAGCCTATGTAAGTGTTACAGCTATTTGTCCTGAAAGTTGCCATACATAAGGGTTTGTCAGTTTGACGTTCAATAGATACTTTTCCTCTCAAATACTATCAGACACAGAAGAGCTAACACTGATACCCACAGGATAAGCCACATGCCAGCCATGCTAATGTAAAGATTAATATCAAAAACGGTCAACTGCTGCCCAACAACTATTCTGGTCTGCTGGCAGCTGATTATGTTTTCCATATTTTCAGTTTACTCTGGTATTTACTGCATATATCCACAAAGACGATGACAAAAGTTCACCTGTTGTCATCTGTCCTCTTTCTGTGCAACCCCCTTGGGAGGCTCACTGAGGAATTAAAGCATAGTGATGACTGCAAGAACAGTTTGGTCACATGCAGAAAGGAAACCACCTGGGGACATTTTCACAGAAGTGTAATGCTGAAGGTAACACCACAGGGAAACCTAAACTTATCAAATACTTGTTTTGGAGTTTCACTATGAAAATGTGTTCATAGCATACAAAAAAAAGTACTAAGTCAGTAATGAAATTTGCCAGTATAATGCCATTAAATAAAAAAAATGCTTTAGCATATTGTTTCATAAGACAGCACTTTTACTCTTACAAATATTTTATACTTCATGAGTCTCTGATTTCCTTGGGAACAGGAAATATAATTTGCCAAAGACCAGTTTTTCTATTTTGAGTTCTTTTTTTCTGCCTCCCTGCTGCCATTGCTTTTGTGCTTCTGTTCAATGTGCTTACAAATTGGATAATCATGATGATTCTTTATTATTTTTGCTTTATAAACAAAAATAAAGGAGACCAAAATGGGCTGTGTTGACATTCAAACAAAACACAAAAATAAAAGCCAGGTAATGGTTTTGCACATATGGAACTGCAAGGAAATACCAATACAGCATAACTGAGTTTCCAGTGGCCTGGGGGAAGCCAGCTATATATACCAGCAATACGTAACTTCCATGTTTAAACAGTAATACATGGAGTGAAACACCTACTTTCTAAGTAGCATTCAAAAGTTTTGCATCATGTGTCAGTATATCCTTTTCTGTCCACATTTAGGATAATATTCTTGCAGAGGCGGTGATAGTTACTTAGAATACACTACAGAACAGAGTATTTTAAATAAGAGCAACAAAAGTGTCAGCAAATCATCTGTACTTGCTCATCAGATTAATTGGATTTGGGATCTCCTGCACTGGTCCTCACACCAGTGCACCTCTGCCCACAAGCACAGAGCATATCTCGGAGAAGTACAAGAAGCCCATGGAAATTATATGCAGTCAAAGACATCTTGCATATCTGAAAATTGGACTTACTTTTTGTCTAATTTCTAACATAAAGATTATCCTATTTCAGATTGATATTAATCATATGATACTTCCTGAATAGGATCAGGGCCCTGTCAGGCAAAGTGTACAGGCGACAAGGCTCCATTTAACCTTCATAAATAATCTAGAGAAAACTTCAGCCAATCTTTTTCAGTTTCCCAACTTCCCTTATGTCTTTTGTTATTCTTTTGAATTCCTTCATAGTCTAATCACAGTTTATTTTTAAGTTGAGATTCAGTGCATTCCTTGTCATCTTTCCTGTCATTTATTTGCTGGGTGGCAATATCGAATTAGGTATTAGTAATAATCAACTTAGTAAAGCAATGTTAACGCTGCCAGGTTCACTGATGTTGCTTAGGAATACTTTTGGTGTGTGAGTTTAGGCTTATTCTGCAGAATTCCTGAAAATGTTACCTTATTTATCAGCAGTTTTTGTTTTACATAGATTAAATCAATCTTACATTTCATAAAGGCATTTAATTTGAACTTCTGTGGTTTTAATTTCAGCTTAGAAACTGCATCTTGCTTTGTGACTTCTAGCTCTTTCCATATTTATAAAGTCTACTATGACAAGCCTTTTTGGCAGGAAAATGCAACACTACATGTTGTCCAACAAATACATTGATATAATTATTTAATAATTGCACAGTTATATAAACAGTACAATTTACTAATCAATGTGTAATTAAATTGAAAGTTCTTTATCCCAAAGAAGATATCTCTATTTCATTATTGTTCTTACACTCAGAAGAGACAAAGGAAAGGCAAAATAGTTAGAAATTAGTTAGATGGTCAGTTGTTAGCGATTTAACGATCCTGCTGTTCTGTTCCATTGTTCATCCCTTTGAGCTAAGAAATACAGACCCCACCTACCATCTTGCTACAATGAAACACCCCAAACATGAAGCCAGGGAAAATGGTAGATTGATAATAATCCTATTAGCTCATGCAGCCATACCCTTTCTGCACTACCTTTCCCTTTTCCCTTCTCCTTTTTATACTTATTCACTTGCTCCTCATTTTTCAGACCATAAATTGTGGCTCCCCATTTGAACTCTATGTACCAAGGACTCTCTTCATTGCTGGTGTTGTGCTTTCTGTATAGGAACTTTTAATTTCTGGGTCACTGGGGGCTAAACTAGTAAGAATAGACATTCACAAGTGTTGTATAAAACACTTGGTAAATCTACCAGACAACATTATTGCTGCATTTATCAAGTTGACATTTAAATTCTCTTTGTCATTTTCAGTACAGTGTCATCAGAAAATTTCTAATTGCAAACAGTTCAGGTGAAAATGCAGAAAATGGTAAAGAGCATATTTAAGAAATAGTTAAAATAACAGGTAAAAATGTTTGCATTTTTTAATGCATGTGAAGAATTCTATATTCTTAAAACCATTTACACAAAAATCAAATAGTGATAGACTACTTGCCTCATAACTTGATAAATCACTTGTAAAATAAAGTAATTTTGAGATTTTCCACTATTTTTCTTGTCACTGCAAAATACCCTACCCCTATGGGCTATTTGTACCCCACTGTGATGAACTGGCACTTCAGACAGCTGTGTTATTCTGTTCTGTGATATCAGCTGTCAAACAAATAGAAGAACCATTAAAAAAAGGCCTTTTCAGCAGATCATATATGCTCCAACAGCATACACTTAAAGAATACAAAATTAAAAAAAATAGAAGGAAGAGGAATGATGAATGATCAGAGGGCTGGAGCACCTCTCCTGCGAAGAAAGGTTGAGGGAACTGGGCTTGTTTAGCTTGGAGAAGAGAAGGCTCCGGGGAAACCTCACTGCGGCCTTCCAGTACTTGAAGGGAGCCTATAAACAGGAGGGGGAGTGACTGTTTACAGGGGCCAATAGTGACAGGATGAGGGGGAATGGTTTTAAACTAAGAGAGGGGAGATTTAGGTTGGATATTGGGTGGAAATTTTTCACTCAGAGGGTGGTGAGACACTGGCACAGGTTGCCCAGAGAAGCTGTGGATGCCCCATCCCTGGAGGCATTCAAGGCCAGGCTGGATGGGGCCCTGGGCAGCCTGCTGTAGGGGTTGGCAACCCTGCCCACAGCAGGGGGGTTGAAACTAGATCATCTTTAAGGTCCTTTTCAACCCAGGCCATTCTATGATTCTATGAATGGGATATGATAACTAAAGAGGTGGTGAAGGACTTAGAAAAGTAAAATAAAAAGTGCTTAAATAAGCAAGAAAACAACTAAAAAGTGTAGCCCTGCTGCCTAGGCAAAAGGCTGGACAGAATGGTCTTGTAACCTTACAGAGAACTTTGTGTTTTACTTATCATCCTGCAGTAGTTTCAACTACACGTGGAGGCAATCCTGTAACCTCCTGGTTTGAACTGTTAAGACAGTGAGCAAAAGACCTTCTCAGTGAACTGTCTTCAGCTCTGCAAGTCACGCATGCCTTCAGTCTCCAAAGACATAAGCTTTACTACGAATTTTTATGACAGTGAGCGGATTCCTGGCTAAGCCTCTGAGATTCATAAATGTTATTACTTTTCTCTTAAAGTCTACTGCAAATAGCAGAGGGCAATGGGAAAATTCTTACAGAATAAAGGAATATTTGTCTTTCTGGAAGGAAAGTAAGAAGTTTTATTTCTGTGGTGGTGAGGATTTCATAATGTTTCCTAACAATAGTTCACACTAGCTCAATTTGTTTCCATAGGGATCAAAACCCTCTGAATCCACTGCAGACAGTCAGATGCAGGAACAGGAGGATATCATCCACCATGGGCAACAAGGGTGCTGTTGGGCAGCAGTGTCACACAGCCCTGTGCACAAATGTGAAATGCCACCTGGAAACTGATTGATGTTTTCTTCTTAAATATTCCTGCACCAAGTTACAGAGCTTAATTCCTGCAACAGTGGAAATCCTCCATGTAATCATCAAGTTAAAGCAATTAGACTCTTCTTTTTTTAACTTTTAATAGCTTTATGTGGTCACATGAAATAATAGGAATTAAATTCAGTCTGTCAGAAATGGTCACTAGCTGGGGGTAAATGCTTACTAAATACATCTAAAACAGACTGGATACTGATATATAAACAACAACGTTTGAAAGCAAATAAACATTTTGAAAGGGACAAAATCTAACAAATACTGTGAAATACACAACTTTTCATTTCAGATGACGGTCTTGTAATGGCAAACAGTTATTGAAATCTCCTCTGAATTACCTGGTATTGATAATTGTCAGACAAAAAAAATTTCTGCATTAAAAGGCTAATTGATTTGACCTAGTATAGCACATTTTCCATGTTAAGTTGAAAAAAAGTAAAAAATATAAGCACTGGTAAAAATATATTAACACAATTCTCTTCGTTGTCAGTCACAAAGGTCCTTGAAATAATGAAATTCAGAACTTTCAAAAGATGAATGATTACTTTATAAGCAAAATTATCTCTGTCCAGCATGTTACAAGAAATTTACTTTTGTTAATCGTATATAAACGGTACGCTTCTCAGGAGAAATTTCCAGAAAGCAAGATAGGTTTCTTAATTTCTCAGCATAGGCAGGATTAAATGCCACAGGAAGCTCTAAATAAGAAATTCTGGGGAAGCGAAAGGCAAAAACCTCCCTGACTTCAGCAGTGACTGGAACTGTACATTCTCATTGTATGCTGTCAGTTATGTTTTTCTTCCTGTTTTTCTTCCTGTTTTTCTAAAAGCATTTCTTTGAGAATCATTCCATAATATTAAAAAGGAAAAACGAGCTAGTATAAATCAATCATCTTGTGTCTTTTGTTTAGTTAATGTCTGACACTAAAAGGTTTCATAATTGCTACAAATGAGAACCCTTTATTAGGGAATGATGTAAAATGTCTGTAAACAAAGAACAGAACCATGACAGGGTACAGCTATGGCTAATGCCACATTAGTTTTTTAAACAGCAAATATGTTTCGCAATTTATTTATCAGACAGAAATTGGAGTCTTTATTATTGGCATTTGACAGAAATGACTGGCTATCGTATACAGAGATTCTCAGACCCGTCATTTACAAAACCTGCAATTTTAAATGGACCCTCCATCATGTGTAACACCTAATTATCTTGTCAAAGTGGTTTTGCCAGGCAAGTAAGACAAACAATTAGCACGAAGAGTGGTGAATTTAGAAGGGTGGTTGTATTTGAAGAAAGAATAAAGCTTTGCTTTGCACCTGCAAGCTTAAGTTAAACCTATGGTTTAGATTTTTTTTTTTAAATATTCAATTAGTATCATTTTTTCAATATTCATTATGGCCAGTGAGATGAAAAATCAATTAGTCACAGAGCTTTGCACAGGAGACTTAAGTGGTGATGTGCTGGGAAATCATGAAAACACATGAAAATGCTGTAGTTTACAAAGGCAGGAACTTTGAAGGCTTTCTGTATTTACTTGGGCTTTGAGATACAATCTGAACTCACATATCCTCTCAAAATAATATTTTTTTTTAGTTAAAGCTTGAATAGTTTAATATTTCTATATCTTATTTCATGTAATTATCCAGTTCTTAAATCTTACGCAGTTTCAATTGTTTAAACAGTTTGCTGCCTTTCTCAGACCACAACTCCCTGCTTTTTTCAAAGTGTGCATTTTGGCCCATGGATTTGTTATAGCCCTGTTTTTAAACTTTAAATAGGAATATGTAAGCATACAAAGTTTAAAGGAAATCAATTGTACCCTTCATTTCTGCGTGTAAAATCAGAACTAGTACATAGCAATGAGAATGCTTGTACCTAAAATTTCCTCACCCCCACATCTGTCTGAATCAATCATATTTCAGAGCATATTTCTGACTAGTTACGCTGCAAATGCCAATAGAAGTACATGTCTTCAGTCACTCCATTCCATCCCTCAAACTTCAATGCTTTCGCCTTTAGGCACATAGGACTTTTTAATTAAATACACTCCAGTGAAAGTGATGAAGCCTGCTCAGGCACAGTGCTTTATTAGCCAGCCAGACGACCACTTTACATTTACAATAAATGTGTGTTATCTTCATATTATTTTATATGTGCTCCAATTACAAGAAACACTTAACTCATCAGAAAATTGTATAATTGGACTCCAGGCTTTAATGTTGTGTTTTACCGAAAACAGGAAAGCCATTTCTGAGGACAAGAACTGTTTCAAATATCTGAAACTGTTTCAAATATCTCCAGAATTATTTAAGTTTGGAAGTAAATAAATCCTCAACAAGTAACTGTAGACAGGAACACAAAGTCTAAAGGACTGTGGCTAAATTGCACTGAGACCATTCCAACACCATTGAAACTCTGCTGAGGTCCCAGTGGAGAGCAGTTATATGGCAGTCTGTCACTGGGAATTTTATGCTGCACTAGCATGCAATATTTGTGTGCATGCTCAGGTCACAGACAGAAGCACTTAAGACAATACTATGGCATTTGGAGAAGCCCGAACAGCTCATTTGATGGTCTAGAAAGTGTTCACTTAAAAAAATGACACCCAAATATTGGTTGCCCCACTTCCAAATGCACTGGCAAAGGTACAGGGACACTGTCTACAGGAGACTTTGAGAGCTTCTGCTCTGTGACCAGAAGGAAGCATTTCTTGCCACCCTTGCAAACCAGAAAGCACCATGAAACTGGTGAGAGGGTCCCTACTGAGAAGGATCTCACTAGTTCTGGGGGAGGAGAAGAGAAACCAAACCTCATTTCCTTGCCTGGGCACCGTCACCAGAAGCACCAGAAGATTACAGCACTCTTTCAGTTCCTCGTTTCATTTCAGAACATTGAAGGCATACTTAGAAGGTATACACAACCACCTCCCAACAATTAACTGCTAGTTAATGAATGAAGTCAATATTATACATGAAAGTCATAACCAGGACTTCAGAAGAGAACTACTGCAAGTACATTGACTTGAAAGAAACTGCAGTAAATTTTCAGAAAATAGTGCATTTTCAGTTTGCACAGCAGAAACTACTTTCAGCCTCTCTCCTCTCCGCAGACAGAGCGGGGGGAGGCCTGGGGGTGGGGAGACACAGTCCAGCTGCTAGCCTGGGATTTGCTCTTAGGTTAAGATTGAGAACCAGACTGACCAATTATTATTCCATGCCATGCACATCATACCCAGTATATAGGTGAGGACCCTTCCGGGAGATCGCTCTCTTTTACTTCCCTTGGGCTCCGTATCATCTCACTTCGGGTGCCTGCATTCGCTCTCCCAAGGCCTTCCCCCCCCCCACAGACGCCAGTAGCTCTCGGATCCCAGGACACTCGAGTCGTTATCTCCGTTCTGTGAGTTTCGGGATCCTCCCTCTCCGGGGGAATCATTAGCTGTGGCCAGGTGGTTGTTTTCCCCCTCACTTCACTCAGCTCTCAGCCTGGGACGCTTGGACTGTTATCTCCGTTCCGTGAGTGCCTCCGGGAACGCTGCCCCCCCCCCCGTTTGGGGGAATCGTGAGTGCAGTTTCTGGGGATCGTTAGCCGGCAACAGGCTGAGACTTTGGTCATTGTGTGTGTGTGTGGGGGGGGGGGGCAGTATCACTGTGTATCACATTGTATATTTGTATATAGTATTATTTCCAATATTATTGTAGTTTAGTTATTAAATTGTCCTTATCTCAACCCACGAGTCCTCTTTGCCATTTACCTCTTTAATTCTCTCCTCTATTATTGGGTGGGGGCAGGGACTTTGTGAGTGGGTGTGTGTGGTTTGGCCCCCAGCCAAAAGCTAACCCGTCACAACAAAAATGTTCCTCTAAAACATTTATTTGAAATGGAACCTGGATTCCTGACCTGAACTGAAGAATTCCGTTAGCATCTCACAGCCCGGTGAGAAAAGATAGAACCCAAGTAAAAATTCCTTTTCTCCTTTAACACTAAGGCACTTGACTGTTCATAAGGATCATAGGAGGGATGGTGATACTTAAAATAATAGTAGTAGTAGCAGTAGCAGCAGTTTATTATCAGAACTTTCACAATCTCCACTCTGTAGCATAAGCGAAAAACAAAATGTCTTTAGCTCTTTGCTATTTCTATTTCTGCTCTGTGTTTAGAAATGTAAAGATGTCATTCACTGTTTTCCCTGACTGCATCCATTCTCACAGTGTTGTTTCCAGAGCTCCAAGGCGCCCAACAAGTGACTTATGTTAATTCAAGCATACGGAAAATGGGCTCTGATAATTTCCAAGCCTACAGTTTTGGCTCTGATAATTTAATTTGCATATTAACACATAACTTGCACATGCAAAAAGCTTCAGAACTTAACAAATACATGGATTTGGTGGTGGGGAACTGAACTGCCTTACGAGCTCTGCTTCATGAAGTTCTCTGTTTATCTGCAGTGCGGCAAAAAGATAAGATTTCCCTATTTGAATTAGTACATTCTCAACCATTAGCTCTGCCCTGGGGACTTACTGTTTTCAGGACTTACGCAGTTCTGGGACTTTACCTTGGTTTTCAGCTGACGACAAGCATAAGAAAGTATCTGTGTATGAGAGGAGAAACTGAGACCCTTGCTGAGAGAAAAATGTACCCTGGTTTAACATAAATTACTTTTAAATAGGGTTTTCTGAAAAGATAGCAAATATAATGCAGAAGCTCTTTTTTTTCAGAGTACAAATGACTCATTTCAATTGAATTTTAAAACAATTCTTAATTAAGTTCATTTACACTATAAATCATGGATGAGTATCGGACAAAAATAAATTTTGGCAGAATGAAGGTTATACTAAAAATACCAGATCTTCCAGAAATGACTTTGTCCAATTTTTCAGGTGACGTTGGAGTAAAATAATAGTTACTGCCCAGAGTATAGAAGTGTGAGGCTCTGACCAACAGAAGTCAGAGGGTATGCAGAAATCTTGGCTTCCAGATCAATGCACAACTCTCTCCAGTACAGCCCCTGTGCAAGGGAGGGTCTCTCTCTTCCCATTGTCCCTGACGTCTTATATGACATGACAGATCTGTCACCTACACGACTGTGAGGCATGACACCCACTAGGTTTACTGCAATGCTGATTTAATAGTGATTGAAAAGCAAAACTCGATTTGTAACAGCTTTCATGATTCCTCCGTACTCATCAAACATTAGACAAAAATCTATGCTGAAATCTGTTCTGCCCTAGGAAGGAGTGAGAGCTGGCATAAGCTTTGTTTCTGAGGATGCAAGAAAAGGCACTGCTGTTGGCTGGCAGCGGGCACCAGCAGCCACCCCTGGACAAGCTGCCCAGGTGCCCAGCCTCAGCTGTGACAGAAACTGGACCTTGGCCCCTTCATTCTCCACCTGCCCAGTTTTAGGCTCAGACTCCTGCTCTTACTGTCTTGCTCTGTGGGACAGCCGAGAGAGAACAGGGGTTTGAGACGGTGTGCTTCACACCCCCACACCACCCCCCCAGCAACCCAGTTCAAGCAATAACCACAAGTGGTGGCTGTAATGGACGTGTCTGGTTGTGATGGCTGCATCTGCCTCCAAGTAAATTGGGGGAGACAGATAACAACACAATAGCCAAGGGCTATCTTGCATATCTTGCTCAACAGCCGAGGGCTAGCTGAGCATGCATTAAGTGAAACATGGCTAGTATGCAAATATGGCTATAAGTCAATCATCTTACTCCATAAACAGTGAACAGCCCAGGGCCCGTTGAGCTCTCCTGCACAGCAGAAGTCTGCACGCCAGGATCTCCCCTTGAGTAGGGACACCTCTCAGGGTTACTCCTGGAGGTTGGGAGATTCCTTGGTAAGTGACTAATAGATTGCTAAACTATGAAATCTTAGTTAAGTGATGTAAAGGATTGATTGTGCATATATAATCCTTTAGACATAAACCACTGACCAAGTCAGAGACTAGGACTGGATCCAGACTCACCTAGACTTCTCTCTGAGGAGGAGTTCAGAGAGCAAGGGGGTCCTTTCTGAACCTCATGACCCAACGGGAGGATCTCCCTGACAGTTTTGTCTGACTCTGTCCTCTATGGAGTAAATGATCAAGTGTACCTCACCATCGAATCCTGTTAAATCATTGTTGCATTAACCTTTGAATTTTGTTAACTCACTGTTTCATATAAATAAAATCTATTGCTGCTTCTTTCATGTGAGTGAAGCGCATAACTCTCACTTTTTCCACCACAGGATTATTGCTTGTTTTCTGATCCTGCTGTTCTGAGCTTGCCATGATGGGATGCAATGTAATAAAGTAAAGAACTCATTCTCCAAAATGGCAGAAATCTCTCTATTACCTAAGCTGGTCTTTTAAAATAGCCAAGGTGCAGAGAGGAGATGTGGAATGGCACCACATCACAGCTCAGAGGACAAAGCTGGTACTAGTAAAGTGTTGCAGGCAGAACGAGTTGAAATGTGTCAAACTTATTTTTAATTTTTTTATTTTGCTTGGTCTCTGCATAAATATGCTTATGTGCATACATATATATTTATATATATCTCCATAATAGTGTTTATGCATAGAAAATGCAGGTCTGACAAGTGAAAAACTATAATAAATTTATTCTGACTTTGCCAATGTCTGTCTTCAGCAAAGCAAAAAATAATACTAGGTAAGATGAAATACTGTCTTTTAAAATGAAACAAAATTTCTCTTCTGCAAAAGCAGTCATAGGAGCATGCTGTCTGCCCATTATCTGTCCTCTCTTTGACAGTTCTTCACACACATATTTAGAGGCAACAAGTGAATTTCAAACAAATTGAGAGAAGTACAGAAGATATATTTCTACAAATTTCATGAGAATCATTACCTGCATAAAGACAGACCCAACAATAAATGTGTAACTGTGAACTAGTTGCAGCAATTACTACCAATGTTCCAGCCAAATGGTTAGGAAATACAGGAAACAGCCCTGAGCACAATTTTGAAGGAAACGAAATTACACGAGTCCTGCTATTCATATTGCAAATCATTTTGTATTAAAGAAAAAAAATTAAAGGTATTTCAATGAAAACATAAGGACAGCATCTATTCAGAAGTCAAACAGCTGAAATTAGGTAGGTCTGACTTTGCATAAAGACATTATAAATGAAGGTCTTTATTTATTGCTTTCCTATACCCAGTCAGTGATATTACTGGATATGAGAAAAATAGTTAAAAATTATTACAAAAGAAAACCAGAACATATTAAATTAACCAAGTTCAAACCAAAGGCCTGTACTTTTGAGGGGACAATACAAGGACAATTAAAATTTCCAGAAATAAATTAAGTGGAGCCAATTTCATTAAGCAGCATCATATTTTTTTGTAACTGAGATGAGACATCAAAAAAAGAAATACTGTGATTTTGAAATCAGTGTTGTCTTTAAAAAGACATGAAACCCATATTATGACTCACTTCTAAATGAATTCAGAGCAGTTAAGTCTCTTTGCTAAAAAGCATGCCTGTAAATCGTTACACACAGACCTTCAGTGAAAAAGCCACAGCAGAATCTATGGTAGCTTCAGGGTACGTGAGGAGAATCTATACCTAATTATGTTTCTTGTAAAAAATAATGGTTTAAATGGAGCTACTCAGGCATATCCATCATCTTTGGCAAGTCGTGGGAAACAGGGGAGGTGCCTGAGGACTAGAGGAAAGTGAATGTCACACCAGTCTTCAAAAAGGGCAAGAAGGAGGACCCGGGTAACTACAGACCAGTCAGCCTCACCTCCATCCCTGGAAAGGTGATGGAACAACTTATTCTCGATGCTCTCTCTAGGCATATC
>VZTO01002985.1:5453-23552 GCA_013400615.1 Syrrhaptes paradoxus | reverse complement strand
AGGAGGTTCCACTTGAATACGAGAAAAAACTTCTTTACAGTGAGGGTGACAGAGCACTGGAACAGGCTGCCCAGAGAGGTTGTGGAGTCTCCTTCTCTGGAGACATTCAAAGCCTGCCTGGATGCGTTCCTGTGCGATCTGATCTAGGTGTTCCTGCTCTGGCAAGGGGATTGGACTAGATGATCTTTCGAGGTCCCTTCCAATCCCTAACATTCTGTGATTCTGTGATATCAAAAGGAGCAATATGAGCAGCAATCAAATGCCTGAAATAAATTCATTTAGATAACAATTAAACACTTACCTTTCAACTGCAAGGTATACTGACTACAAACTGCCCTTTTCACATTCTCCAACATTTGCAAGATTAAAATAAATTAATAGCCAACTGAGACAAGTGCATGACAGGTGGTTTTACATTGCCAAATTCCTGCATACATTAATGCCCTACATCAGTAACTCCTCTGCAGATCAAACCAGGGGTCTCCAATCCACTGTACTGTCAAGGGACTGAAAGGCTGTACTTATCTGGCTCACATAAGTGTTGAATGCAGCATCTTCCACTCATTCAAAACGCACTAACTGGACTAGAATCTTTTTCAGCTCATCTCAATGAATGCTGAACTTCATTGGATTTGATATGTTGAAAAAATTACCACATCTATGTTACAGAGATTTTAGAAAAACATAAGATATGTGTTTTAATGATCTTTCAGACATTGATCTTATCCCTTTTACTGTCACCGTCAAACTCCAGGCAGGAACCTGCCCATAGAATAGTACCACCAAAGCAGTACACAGAGCCTTCACTGTTCCCAAAGGACATAATTTGGTATTAAGCATCTTTTGACCATAATTATACCAGAATTGTCTGAAAAATTATTAACAAAATATTTAGCAGATTATATATGAGTGTATTTTAATAATTCTATTAAAATTATTTCTAAAAATGGTGATATTAAATGCTGCAAATTGTGGACTACTGAATTTCAGATCATGCTAACAAAACATCCAAATTTCTTTCAAATAGAAGGGTTGTTGAAAGCATCAAAACTTTTATTATTGACAAAGCAACTGATCTATCTTCAGCTTCAACAGTGAAAACCTTAAATATTTGCCAGATGAACAAGACTGCACACATGCACTTATATTTGCATGTTTCTTTAGTAAGCTCATGCACAGCTACATGACCTTCAGTGAACTGCACAAAGATTGCAAACTCTGCTTTTCAAGGTCTGAAGGTTCCTTGTTCTAGCTATAACATTAGGGTTGAGATAGTACCTAAAATATGTAGGCAGGTATTAGAAAACACCAGAATACAGACAGAGCAGAAAGTTGACCTTCTAGAATCTGGTCGGAAGTTATAGCTTTCTATGCAACCCATACATAAAGCTTTAGAGATTTTTCTTTCAGTACTCAATTTGTTTTAAGCATTCAGTATATGTGCATCAATTGTTCTGTTTTTACTATCTAGTATCTTGCAACATTTTTCTGCTGCAAGGCCAGTTTTAGCTGTGCAAGAAAAGGTTTCCAAATTGATAAGATCTTCTCATCGGTCATGATATCAGACCAATACAATTATTTTAACAGGTTACCAAAATTTAACTCTTGGTCTGAGCCTCTACAAGAAAAACTGTTAAACAAATATTTATGGTTGAATCACAAAGTTTTGAAAATATGTGTGCTGGCAGTATTGGAAGACCATTAACTATATAAGCAGAATGATGCAGCAGAGTAACGAATTTGATTAGAACTGTACAGCTCTCTCCAGAACAAATAGGACTGGCACAGTGACAGATTAAGAATATAGAGCAACTCTCTCACCTTATGATTAGCAAACTGGTACAAGGCTTAAAACTGCAGAGGATACTGAAATTATCCTGGGCATTCATGTCACTGATGGGCTAAAGCAATTTTTAACTTTAAGGCTATGCCCTCTAGGAATAAGTAACATGTGGCAATCTTTCCATGACGGCTGATGATGTATGTATGTATGCATAAATCTATTATCAGTGACTCCTAGGCAGAACAACATATACAATGCCATCAACTGCTGAAAGTGCATTTAAGCTAAAAGGCAAAAGGCAGATCTGTGAGGTCAGGAAACATGAAATAGGACATGTATGCACAAAAGGTGAGGAGAAAGAGTACATCAGGAATGGGCAAGGCTACTTCGTGCTCTGGAAGAAGGAATATTACAGACAATGTGGCCTCACCTGGCGAAGTTAAATAAATTATATGACTGAGGATTTTGGGGCAACAGTGAAAAGAGGCAGCAGGGCACTACAGAAGGCAAGAGGACGACAGAAAAAGATGGGGGAAGCGGTCAGTCATTGGTTTAGGAGACAGAACAGATGTAGTAAGCAGGAAAGAGAAGTGAGCTGTTGAACATAATGCTGGAGACTGGGGCAAGGAAACCTCAATGGGTAAAATGTGTGTAGCCTCATCTGCTGATATGGATGCTAGGATAGAGTCCGTTCACTGCAGATTAGAGGCACAAGAAGGCAATGAATGTGATAGTGACTGACAAATCAAGCTTGGTAATACCAAGGAAACAAAGAGCACAGTTTAGTGCTCTTATCTCTTATTTATACTTTCACCCTTGCACTGAG
The DNA here is from genome assembly GCA_013400615.1 of Syrrhaptes paradoxus. Lineage (NCBI taxonomy): Eukaryota > Metazoa > Chordata > Aves > Pterocliformes > Pteroclidae > Syrrhaptes > Syrrhaptes paradoxus. The sequence goes on along the minus strand of VZTO01002985.1, from coordinate 20,943 downwards.
AGCTCCATAGTAAATCATCAAATTGTATTAGATGGGCTGTAATGTAGTAGCTTGAGAACCTTAAATGCTCAATTTCAAAAACTTCTGTCTTTGGTTTGGGAGCTAAAGAATCATTTGCATTGACTTCAGCTTTTGTAATTTCTTTTAAAATACTTTTTTTCACCTGTGGCAAATGTATAAATATTTCACCAATTTAAATAACTACCAAGGGCCTTTTCATACTAATGAGCAACTAATGTGATGCTAGAAAGAACAAATAACCTATTAGTTGTTAAATAGTTCCACTGATACTAAAACTTTAGAAGAGGGAAACTGTTGGCCAGTGAATTACCAAATATTGTTGTATCTGATTTTATATCTCTGCATAGTTGACATAAAGTAAAATAAATGAGAGACTAGTTAAAGAGATGTAAGATTTACAGCTCTGCTTGGTCTTTAAGGTCACACTGTTTCAAAGTGTAATTGTTCATCCTGTCAATTGCTGACACTAAACCAGTTGACAGTAACTCTAATATCTAGTCAGTAGTGATAGAGATATATGTACCTAATCCTCAACAACCTATAACCTAGGTACAAGAATGTCGCATGCATCTTTCAATTTGCTCTTACATTTTTAAGCTGGCAAATGCATTCGCAAAGGAAAGTCACCTTCACATACATGCAGCTATTGCCACAGATATACACACACATAGCAAATGCCCACTTTTTCAATCAAACTAATTTTTATTAGTGTTTCTTTTTTTTTATATGTCAGATCGGATTGCTGCAAAATAAAATATTGTTTTATAATGCCTTTTCCAATCAGCATTATCATTTCTATTGCAAGCTAGTAATTAACTTCCTCCCCAATCCATCACTCTTAATTTAAAATGAAGCAAGCAGTGATGTTTAGAGCTACAGCCATGGCATTTGTGTTTGGCTGAGGCAGTGGTAACTAGCAGTCTCAATTTATCACTTTTAATTTAAACTCCCATGCCAATGATTTTTGTTTTTAAAGCTATGACTGGCACTTATGGATTTCAAAATCAAAGGCAAAAAAAGCTACAGTTAAGAATTAAACCACTCAGATCAATGAAAACCTGTTTTATAACTGAGTGTGCTCCAGTTAAATCCCAGATGCCTGACAGAAAGAATTTAATGTTTCAAACTGTTCTCTTCCCACTTAGATACTCAGAATAACTTTTTATTCCAGCAGTAAGCCACTACTTGGTGGACAGAAGTGGACTATTGATGTTATGTTCTCAGGAAATACTGCAAACCAAGTAAAGGTGAGTGCATTGACCTAAAGAAGCATGCACTAATATCCAAATGGCAGTCCAGGGACTGTTTGATTGTTGCTAATGTACTTTTTTTTCTTTTAAGACAACTGATACTATATTTCACTGTTAGAAGTTAATAGAAAAAGCTTAAGAGAAATTAGTAAATGGAAGAACATGCTTCATTAAATTTACTATTGTGAAAATAAATGTCAGTTATGTTTCTAGGCTTTTTTGAAGATGAATAATCTGGATTATTTGGTCCAACATCTCATAACCAGCAGTTAATTTGAATTCAGATTCTTTTATATCCCTTTAAAAAGTGAAATAGATCAGTACATATTTTTATATTACTATTATTTGCTAACATATTTACTAAAATAAATAACTTTTTAAAAAAATAAAAATCCACATGTCTCTGTATAATGCTGGCATAAACCCATCCACCCACCTATGCCAGAAAATTGAGTGAAGAAGAGAAACAGAAGTCCACATATCATTCCATACTACTCTATCATGCAATAAGAAACACCTTACCATTCTTGTTCTACAGAGACTGGGGAGTAATTTAAAAATGTTAAAAAATATTTAATTTGGATATTTTGGTGGAATGCTCTTGTTGGTCTAACCAGCCTTTCCTCAACTGTAGTTTCTCATCCAGAAAGAGACTGTTACCATTTTAAAATATTTAATAATCTTTCGGTGAATCAATGTTTTTTGTTTTGAGATCATTAGTGTCATCCAAACACTGAAACTTTTTCTACATTTTAGCTGTCAAATAGTCAAGATGATTTGAAGGCAGTTATATCTTTCCTTAAAATCACTGTAGGTCCTTGAATTTACAGGATTATCAACCCCTACTCTGCAATTCTGAGTTGCTTACCTTCACAATTTATCATTTAGTAAAGTAGCCAAAAGTAGCATGCTGCACTTTATAACCAAATTTCCCATTCAGGAAATATGCTTCAAGAAAAAATTAAGCAAAGCAGTACTAATTACAGGATTGATCATAAATGTTTTTCTGGGTAGAAAGAGATAATGAATTTTCAAAAAAAATCAACTTGGCTAGTTGTCGACATTTTCCTCCCTGTTTTCTTTATGTACAAATGATGATATGCTTAACTGTCAGTAAAATCTACAGAAACATCTGAATTCCCCCAAGTCCGAAAAGCAGGATATCTGCATCCCAAGGGAGCCAGGCTCACCTCATAGATAGTTACGCCATACATAGTTTCACATGCATAAACTTTTTCCTTACCTTCTAAAATGTAATTCTACCTACTTGCCTTCAAGGATCACTGACTTAACATTTGCAGTGTGCGTTAAAAGCAGCCAAATACTACAGCATACGAACACAGCAGAAAACCTGCAACAGAGTATATGGCACATGAAGGCTAAGCTTTGAGAAACTGGGCTAAACAAGGGATAAAGGGACAAAGCACACACTGACAGATGAGGATGATGCAGAATAACACTGTCCTATTATCATGAAGACTTGTCCAAAACTGTGTAGGCCATTTATATAATTAAAGCCTGCTCAGTAAAACATAAAACATGATTCTGAATTAAGATTTCTTGAAAATCTTTCCAATGATTTAATTTGGAACCTTAATTTTTTTAATAAAGACTTCAGTAGCAACTTGGGTGTATGAATTTAATATCTGACGCTTTATGGCTACATAAAATATTTATATTAAAAAAAATGAATACATTATTTTGCATATAAATGTCTGTGAAAGCCACAAATTGTAAAATCTTTTTTTAATTAAAATCTGGAATATTTGTATTACTGCAAACAAATCTGTGCTATTCTTGTTTCCTGTTGCAAATATTGCAATTCTTACAAGGACTATCTCATATCGCTTTAACTCAGGATAATGGAATCTTTTCATGCTTTAAAGTCTAAACAGTATACTGTAATAACATTTACCCTTATTACATCTTTTTATCTTTGATTATTGGAAAGATATCTGAACAAACCCAATAGATATGCAGGAATTTCTAAGTAGAGAAACAACAAAAAAGCAAAAAACCAAAATTTCTAAGATGATTTTTTTTAATGCTTTAGGAAACAGAAAAATCTGGTCAAAACACTGGCCACATAGTAATAAGGCTAAGAGTGTAAAGCTCACAGTTTTGGGTGTTTCACCTTATATCAAGAGATTAGAAGTACTTGTATAGCACACTGTGCTTAAATCATTTACTTTCACAGTTACTCTACACTTTTCTCAGTGTATGGGATAATAGTTGACTCCACATCCTTCTGAAACAAATGTTACACTTCCAGTGTATTTTATTGGTTAAAAAAGGACTAACAGCCCACTTTGTAAAACAAGACAGTTTCCCTCAGTGATGCGGAAATATTTTCGAAGGTGCTTAGTAAACTGCAGCTCTCAGTGCTTCCCTTTCACCAAGATGTTTAATGAGACCAGAGTTCCCCAGAAAACCTGTCAGTCCTGCAGAAAACATGCGCACACTTGCTTCACTCTCTGTGCATATTCTCTCACTTGGTGGAGTACTCACGGTGTGTATCAATAACTGCATAAGAGGTGCCCAGCTTCTTGTAGTTAAGGTCTTTTATTTTCTGCAACTTCTGCATCATGTCACTACTTAATTCACTATACTCCACTGAGGAAATGGATTGTATATATATCGGGTACTTAAAATGTTTACCTGCAAAAACTTAAAGAGAAAGATGGGAAGGTAGTTTACATATAGAGTAATACCAGAGAGTAAGGAATGGAGTACCTCTCATCTATGAACTTTTTTGAAAATATTAGATAGTTTAAATGAAAATGCAATTTTAGTGTTACATGGAAATCTTGCTCATGTATCAATGTGGTAAATATGAAAATATTACAAAATTATGAAAATATTTCAACTACATAAAATGATATTTTCTTACAGCGAACAGAGAGATGTTAAGATACTAACATGTTTTTAGTATTAGCTAGACTAACGAATCAGTGGCAAATCATTATTTTCACATTATTTATAAATGCATTGAAAGACATTGTCTTTTTTTTTTTTACTTCTTTTGCTCCTGACCAACCAATACACAGATTTACGTAATATATAGAGGTATACAGAAATAAAACTATATAAATATGATGCTTTTTATCCTTTAAATTATATTTCATTATAGAAGAAATTCCAGATTGAGATTTTAATTAATTTTAATCTTGATCTACTGAGAGACTGAACAAGAGTGACTTGCTCATAAAAACTGACACGTTCCACCCACTCAAATTATTTTTTTAAGATGTTAGTCTTATTATCCCTAAAACTGCATGAGAAAGACACATTTTAAATATCTGACAAAAGAAACATAATCTTAAAATGGAAAATTGGAAAAACTAAGAACATTTTATTCACACTGCTGCTTAAAAGAGCTTAGATTTGTTATGTTTATGAGATTGTAAAGGTTATCTAGGAATTTTATCTAGAATGCTACTGTGTGTATGAATATGTAAAAACAAGTCTGATCTGATTTTTCATGCAGTAGCCTAACATCTTAGGTGCTTACCTCAAAATCTCAAGCCATCTTTATGAACCAGTTGTGTCATAAATTAATGGTTATAACAGAAAAGCAAAAATTTTAAAGGGGAAGATAATGGTGCAAATGTGATGTTAGATAACTTGGAAAACAGGCAAAGGTACCCTGAAATATGTCCCTGAACCTGCACAGAAGTGCACTGATACATATTTTGGAATGTGACGTAAAAACATTACAATACCATGTTAATGCTTAAGCAGTGTGTTTGGTGCGTGTGGCTTTATAGGATACAGAAGCTGTATGGGCCAAGAGTGGAGGTTTTGGGACACAACTTACTTCCTTTTACATCAGCTCCTATGGGTTGCAATATGAGAAAGTATTCACAGTGAAATCTATCTTCAAAGATCTTGCAAACATCCTTTTGTTCATCTAAGATTAATCGCTTTGTCAATATTACAGGATGCTGCACTTAACAATAAACATTGAAACTGGCACCACTGAACCTGACTGTTTCTAGAAAAGGTCAGGGAGATAAATGCAGATAAAATTATGCTCTTCTCCTATAGATAATCTCCCAGCACCAAAATAATATACACCAAGGAATTAAGTTAATACAGTTCCGCAGACACACATGTTCTCTGAAAAGGTATAGACTTTAATCTTCCATGCAGTCAACTTACTTCCTTGACCATGAAAAATTCACTTCCAATACAAACATTTTTAAAGATAAATAGTATTTAACACCCCATTAGAAAAATGTGATTTTCTCTATTTGCTTTCCCAAGATTCCCTATTCTAGTTAGAGCTGCATTTTTTATAAACTGAAATCAATACATTCTGTAAATTGGCATAGAAGGACGATAAATATAATTTAAAATATTTTCTCTGTACTAGAATAAATCATATCTATGAATATATGGCATATATCAGAAATTCACTTCATGTCTAATCAGTAAATGACATTTCTTGCTTGACAGAAAAATGCATGAGTTGAGGGAAGAAGGCAGACTCATATCTTCTCTATTTTGATAGACCATAGCCCATTATCCTTGAACTATAGACTGAACTTCCCGAATCCCATTACTCCATTACCCTACCCTGTAAAAAAATTTTTTTTAGTCCTCATTGATCTTCAACTGGAGGACAAAAAAGAATTGTTAGATAATTTTTTAGGAGAACAATCTAATTTTGAAAAATGGAGCTTAGAGTTTAATAATATGTATATATGAACCAGTCATTGGAATCAGATAATTTGTTTTCCAGACAAGATTTGAGGTAATACAATAAAATGATCATTTATTTCTAAACTGTAAAATACAGTACTGGAAACTGGCTGAACAACTTGTCAGTAACTTACTGGATCATACATCAGCTGTTTGCAATGCATAACAAGTTAGAATTTATGAGTCACTTAGATAACGCACATTAATCTCTAAACACTTCAATACAATTATAGATCAAGCACATGATTTAGAAGCTGCTGCACATACTATTTAAAAAGATATGGAAAAGACAAGTTTAAAAATACTACTTTATATTCAGACAGAGTAAGCACAAAGAAAATTCTTGCAGTTGTAGATTAATTCAATAAAGAATAAGATTTAATTAACACTGGAGCAATTTATAGGGTTTGCCATTAACTTTATCAGAAAAGTTGTGACTAGTTGTCTGAGTACTGTGAATGAAGGCAAAAGAACTAAGCAAGAGAAAAGCAGACAACAGGAGTGTTCAGGAAACATTAGCTGATCCAGGCCTCCCTTGTTTTTTATCCAGTGACACATCTGTAACCGACTTCCAGTAAAACATCTTTGGGACATTAGATCTATTTTTGCAATTAGAAATTTCTTGTAAATATTTGCTTTAAAATTTCAGTTTTCAGATACTGAGTAGTTTAGTGTACAAGATGGCATTATTATTCCAAGAAAGAAATACAGTGATCAAATTGGTCTAATTTGCTTTTAATTTTTTTTAATATTTTTTAAAGTTTTTTTTTTAATATTATAAATTCTTTTATTCACAGACCTCTTCCTTTCGCTCATGTTTTCCTTGGCAATGGTAAAACCCTTCTTCTCTTTTTAGCTATCATGGCTCTACATGTAGACAGCAAAATCAAGTACTTTGATCTGTTTCACTCTTTGCTAACTTCCATGTCACTTTAGTAAGTGAAAACAACAGAGACAAAATACTCTGAATAGTTAGTCCTTCATAGAATTAGTTGGACTCCCTCCAGAGGGTCAAAAAAGTATGAAAACGATTTAAAATGGTTTTACTGAAAAAGGTCCACTTTAGAACCTGTAGCTATATCTTGAATATCTGATAATATTCCTGCTTAAGTGAAGATTTTAAAGGAAGTCTTAAAAGAGGATAAATAAAGAAGAATGTGCATATTTTAATACGCAAAAATCTCTTCTTAATGGAAACCAGAGATGGCATGCTAGATGGAAATATGATTTAGCAGATTAAGAGTGTCTCTTTTTTTTTTTTTTTTTTTACTTTTTTTGCTCCTGACCAACCAATACACCAGCGAGTCTTTACACTGGTTGTCACTCCTGGCCTCACCTCTGTCAGGCTAGGATTCAGACTAGAATATGAAGGCTCATTTATGACAAGGGTTGTTAAAGGCAACACACATTTCTAAACTAAATATTAAGTGTACATATCCTGGCTCATAGAATATTTTTAGAGGAGCAAACTTTTTAATTTGTTCATTAGAGACCCAGTATGAATTTTACCACAGTGGGAAAACATTTAAATACGTAACACAGATATAAAGATAACAAACAGATGTCTCTCATTGTTAGTCTGGGCAGAAAATGCTAAAAGCATGTTATTAGAAATGTTATCTTGAAGCTAAGAGAACTGTAAAACAAATACATTTCTGAAGCTTTAGAAACTATGTGATTTTGAGTCTGCTTTTAACCTTATTCCAATGTGCATGAATTAATGCCATTATTGTATAAGAAATGAAAACTATTTCCAGTCTGTGAGCCTAAGGCAAATGCTCATGGAAGAGTCACAGAAGTGGAAGGAGAAGGGTTATTGAGTGTAATGAAGAAACTACATTTTAAGAAGCAAATGAATCGGAGCAACCTGCTACCAACATAATTGCTTTAAAGACCCCATAGCAAACATCAGCAGAATTGGTTTGTAATTTAGCATGTCCTTCATTTTGAACATGCTCCCTAAAGGTTTGCGTGAAAGTCATGACATCTACAAACACAATTTGTTTCAGATTGACTAGCTGTGATGAATGTCTTCATTTACTACCCTTGACCAAAATCACTCCTCTTGTCAAGAATGCAACAGAAGTCTTCATTTCATTTGCCATATACTGGGAACACCATAGTTATGGTGGATTTTTTGTTTGTTTTGGTTTGGGGTTTTTTTTTGTTTTTTTAAATGAAACAGCTTTCAGAAATATTTAGGTAAATTTTGAAAAAAGAAGGTTCCTAATCTAACTCTGAAGAATTTTGTCAGTCAATTAACATTTGTGGCAGAGATTTCTAATGACTTACGTCACCAGTTTATATCTGAAGTATCTTGTACCCTACCTAGAATATTTTTTCTTCTAACTCTATATCACTCATTGTGAGAGGCTCCAGCTAACTCAAATGTGCTTGATTATCATAACGTTTCTGAGCTGAGTGGTGCACAGACAGCACCAATAAGTTTATTTGCCATTCTTGTTTAAAATCACCAAAGTCAGTGAATATTCTTAGGGGGCTTAATCGTGCTGAATGCCCTTCACAGACACTGACTGCAACAGGAACAAACAAAATAAAGGCATATATCTTATCCCAGTGCGATATGCCTACCAATTTATTTGCAATTACTATTTTACATTTTTTTCCACAAATGTCCCTTTACAAATTGAAATAAACTATTATTAAATATACAACTGTTGCAGCTTTGGATGTGGTATTTTGGTGACCACAACTTAAATCAGAAACTTGCTGAAAACACGCAATGAAAGATTCATAGACAGAATCATAGAATGGCCTGGGTTGAAAAGGACCTTAAAGATCATCTAGTTTCAACCCCCCTGCTGTAGGCAGGGTTGCTAGCCCCTAGAGGAGGCTGCCCAGGGCCCCATCCAGCCTGGCCTTGAATGTCTCCAGGGATGGGGCATCCACAACTTCTCCGGGCAACCTGTTTCAGTGCTTCCCCTCCCTCTGAGTGAAAAATTTCCACCTAATATCTAAGCTAAATCTCCCTTGTCTTAGTTTAAAACCATTCCGCCTCGTCCTGTCACTATCGGCCCCTGTAAACAGTCGCTCCCTCTCCTGTTTATAGGCTCCCTTCAAGTACTGGAAGGCCGCAATGAGGTCTCCCCAGAGCCTTCTCTTCTCCAAGCTAAACAAGCCCAGTTCCCTCAGCCTTTCTTCACAGAAGAGGTGCTCCAGCCCTCTGATCATCTTTGTGGCCCTCCTCTGGACTCGTTCCAAGAGCTCCACATCTTTCTTGTGCTGAGGACCCCAGGCCTGGACGCAGTACTCCAGATGGGGTCTCACAAGAGCAGAGTAGAGGGGGACAATCACCTTCCTCTCCCTGCTGGCCACCCCTTTTTTAATGCAGCCCAGGACATAGCTGGCCTTCTGAGATGCAAGCACACATTGCTGGCTCATGTCCAGCTTGTCCACCAGGACCCCCAAGTCCTTCTCCACAGGGCTGCTCTCAAGGAGTTCTTCTTCCAGCCTATACCTGGGATTGCCCCAGCCCAAGTGCAACACCTTGCACTTGGCCTTGTTGAACCTCATTAGGTTCTTATGGGCCCACTTCTCCAGCCTGTCCAGGTCCCTCTGGATGGCATCCCTTCCCTCTATTGTATCAACTGCACCACACAGCTTGGTGTCATCTGCAAATTTGCTGAGGATGCACTCAACTCCCTCATCTATGTCATTGATAAAGATGTTGAAGAACACCAGTCCCAAGACAGACCCTTGAGGGACACCACTGGTGACCGACCTCCACCCAGACATAGAGCCATTGACCACAACCCTTTGGATGCGACCAGGCAACCAATTCTTTATCCACTGAATAGTCCATCGTTCAAATCCATACCTCTCCAGTTTAGAGAGAAGGATGTGGTGAGGGACAATGTCAAAGGCTTTGCACAAGTAAGTTACATCCCTCGCCCTTCCTTTGTCCACTGATGCCGTCACTCCATCATAGAAGGCCATCAGATTGGTCAGGCAAGATGTGCCTTTGGTGAAGCCATGTTGGATGTCTCAGATCAATTCTTGGTCTCGTGTGTGCCTTAACATGGCTTAGAGGAGGATCGCTTCTCAGCCTTTTGGCTAAGATCAAGTGTAGTGTGTAGTGTGTAGAAAGAAACTATTCTAAAAGCTGAAAGACCACACTGGTAAGTATATTATAGGAAAAATACATTATAGTATTGATTAACCTCTTTCCCATCTGCCTTCAAACTAGAATTTCACTTTGTTCTCCTTATATTGCATAACTTAGACAAACATCTTAAAGCTATGCATAGTCTGACGCTATAACTTAATGGATAATCCTGGTGAAAGAAAAATAAAAGTAAATGGAATCAGGTTGACTTTTGCTGCGTTAAAGAAATGGCTGAACATCAGTATCTGCCAGCAGAAAAATAACATATTTATTAACAAAAATTATAAATATTTAAAAAATCTTCAGGATATAAATCAAGATTGTTTTAAAAGTCATTTTTCACCTATGATTACTGTGTAGTAATGAAACATATGTGAAAAGAAAGTTCAGCAAAAAGTATTCTAATTGTACAGAGGTGACCAGCAGATGAAACTGCGAGTAATAACTATGCTGCACAAAGATCTTGCCTGGTAACTTTGAATTTTGGCAGACCTGAAGAGTGTTCAACAGCATGTTAGTTGAACAAGTCTGAGAATTGAGATTTAGCATTTTTTGCCTTATGGTTTTCTTTCCAACTGTAAATGCTTAATTTATATGCACACTGACATAAACATGCATATATCCATACAGCCTGAATATTCATTGTATAATACTGAATACCTTTTTAAAATGTATTGTTTAAATGTATTGTTCAGAAGTGACTTAAAATAGGGAGTACACATCTCAAACATTATTTTTTTTATTAGTGATGTCTCTTACTGTTTTCACCTCACTTTCAGTATGGATATTTACAGAATCTCCGAGCCAGTAACCAAGTTAATATTTCTCTTTAAATTTTTCACATAAATAGCACCAGCAGCACTGCTCTGCACTGATCCCATGACAGTACAGGGTTTGGTAGAACTATCAATAAAGGTGGAGGCATCAGGTAAACAAATGTCATCAATTTCTCATTTATTATCATCTATGAAAATTTCATGATCTTTCTTTCATGTAGCTTGAGCTCTGGCAATGTCTGATGAAGGTTGTTTTGTGACTTTCATAACAGGCTTTTATATGACGTGCTATTCCATTATGACAACCACTGATTAGAACAGCTGTTCCTTTAGATTTATGAACCATTAACATGAAGTTTGGAAGACAGTTCAAAGGGCTTCATCATATCATTATGAAAAGATAAGCTTTCTTGACTTTAAAGTTACAAAGGACAGTCACATCTGCAGAGATTTGAGACTCAAGGGAGAAAAAATGAAAGCTTTTGATTGTCTCCCATGAAAGCTGACTTTTGATTGCCCCCCATGAAAGCTGACTTTTGATTGCCCTCCTACGGCAGGGGGGTTGGAACTTAAGGATCTTTAAGGTTCTTTCCAAACCAAACCATTCTGTGATTTTATGATTCTATGATTGGTGGAAGTCAGATGCTGCTATGGGAAGCAACTTAGGATGAGTGAACAGAGAACTCCCCTGCCACCCCCATGAGCATCCCGAAACTATACTGTCATCAGCCAGAATGATTAATCCTAACAAACTGTCCTGGTAGCACCACTAAGATGCTTTTCTGACAGTAGAATGAGGCTCTCAACAACTTATATCATCTGCATTGTTATTATAATGCTACATGCCATTAATTCATGGTGATATGGTCATGTTTATTCCTAGAAGAGACACTGCAATCCTTCCATGCATTCCTCCGTTCCCACAGAGTGTTTAGAGGTTGTTGTTGCTACAGACCATCTGCACTGGGCTACAAATATGTCTGAGAAGCCACCTGGGCTAGGAACAATTAATTGGCTATAACTTATTTAGAAAAGGAATTAGATGAAAAGCAATCCCTTTCAGACAATGTCAAGATTTTACCATCAGATTAGGAGACATCACCTACAATATATCTGCCAATGGTTCATATAAAATCAAATGTATTAGACAAAGGAATCTTGCCAGATTTGCAGTTTCAGTCTGCCTGAAAACCTCAGGTAGTCACAGGCTGCCAACATTAGACAGACACAGCAAAACTAGAGAGGTCTTTAACATAGTGATAGGCTGTCTGCCCAGACAGAGTGAAGTCTTTCATGCCTCAAACTTGGTCCACTGGTAGCAGGTCTTGGACATCACAGAGACCAGAGTCACTCACAAACTGAAGAACTGAGGAGGAAGAAAATGAAAATGAAAATTTCTGGGATGCAATGGCAGAAGGAGTATTTCTCTAGTGTAAGCTTTCCACCAAGGCAGGAAAAACATGCCAAAGGAGCCCATGAACAGAACAATGCCCGTGAAGCATAGCCAACAGCTAGACAGTGATTTTAGGGGATGCTGCTGTGGGACTTGCAGGTGAAGGTAAGCTGGGGGCTACCAGCATGGAGTCCCACAGGAGGGACATGATCCTGTGTGATGGTTTTACCCTTGGCTGGGAGCCAAACACCACAGCTGCTGGTCCCTCTCCCTCCCCAGGGATGGGGGAGAGAATTAAAGGGGTAAAGGGAAAAAAAGACTTGTGGGTTGAGACAAGAACAATTTAGTAATTAAACTACAATAATATTGAAAATAATAGTAATGATGATAAGAACAGTAATACATACAAATACACAAATGAGTGATACACAGTGATACTGCTCACCAACTGATGACCAAGGCTCAGCCCACTCCTGGTTAAAAATCCCAGAACAAGGAGATTCTTGGAACTGTGTTCCCAGAGTGGAGATAAGAGCCTGAGTGTCCCAGACTGAAAGGTGACTGAAGGAGGAGATGACCCAGGGAGAGGGGCCATCTGGAGCAAGATGACCTGGAGCAAAAGGGACGAGCTTCCAGAGAGCGCTCACCTATATACTGGGCATGACGTGCATGCTATGGAATAGACTATCAGCTTTCTTCTCAACACATCTCCAAAACACAGCCTCTCACTAATTACCATGAAGAAAGTTAACTCTGTCTCAGCTGAAATCAGGACATGCGGTGAAGATGAAGACTGGACAATGAGGAAACTCCTCAGTCATAGGAACACTATAGCTATGGAGTGCAGCTCCTCAGTGATGCAGTTGAAATGGATTGAAATGTAGCAGGCCACTATCTGTCTGCATAATCATGTACTCAGGATATGTCCTATGACTCTACTCCCTCTCTGCATAGCATAATGTTGAAAACCCCATCTGTTCTCAAGTAATAGAACATATGAGTGCCCAGTGAGTGAATGCATATGTGGACTACTATTTGGAAATAGGAACTATTGTTTTAAGTTATTTTTTGCTTAATTATTCATTATTTACTACTTTAATTATGTATGACAAACCTCAAGTACTTCTGAATGTTCTTTAGGCAATGCAGACTCTAAGGCATACTAAGAAAGTTATAAAGTGAGGTCTCTTCCTTCCATTAGTCATAAGAGAAACATAAATTACTATTCAGCATATAATTCTCTGCTTCTTCACACAATGATTTAAAGTCAATTGAGTACAATTACTTCATACTCAGCATATTTACTCAGCATATGCTGTGTAAAACTTTCTCTCTCCCATAAAAAAAAAGCACCCAGGCACTTTTCTGAACAACAGTATTGTCAAACATTTTCTGTTTACAAATTACTTTGGTAGTAATTTGGGAAAGTACTTAATATATGCCAACGTTCTTCCTTGAAAAGGGACTTTGCTTAAGTGCCTTTTTGAGCAGAATCTTGTTCTGTTTATCTGTCCATTTATCTGAATTTTAAGTGGGTATTATTTTGATAACTCAAAACATTTTGAAACAAAGCTGCACAAGAGTAGCATACAGCTCACTTCCCTCATCTCTCTATCTGCAACATCAACACTTCCTAACACATTCCTACCCCATCCTTGTTTGTCACACTTGCTGGACAAGACAGAGCACGTGCTGTAGTCATACAGGAACTCTATATATTCCTTCTTTACTGAACAGCCAATAGACAGGTTGGCCAGCTGACACCTCTAGTCCTATAAGCAAGCCTTGCATGGCTGAAACTTGGTTTTCAACTTGCAGATCCAAGCAACAGCTTGGTGACTGTAAGTGATCATTTTTCACATTTCTATTGAGAGAACATAATATCTGTGAATTTTTTTTCTTTGTTATCAAACTCATGGTGGCTAATGAGTTCACAGCTCTTTATGGTGCCTGACAGACAATGTGAGCACAGAAACGTTGATTCCTTATGAGCCCACAGGGGAAAAAAACCAAACACATTGATATTGAATTTATGAATATTTGTACAAAATTAAAAACTAAAAAAGTAATGAATGCTACCAAACTCATGTTATATGACTTACATTAATGTTAATATATATTTTTTTTCGGTATTCGGTCAGGGCTGGTAATGCTTTACTCATCAAATCACAGAGTGATTTGCGGGATACAGTTTGCAAAGCCTTTGCAAAGTGTTACTTTCCTTTAGTCTGCTTCTTGTCGTTGTTAGAGCCGAGCAGTGTACTTAAACTTGTTGATGATAGTGATTCCATGAGCAGGCAGCTAAGATTTTAATATTAGTTGCAGTAGGGCTCTGTGCATAAAGATGAGCCTTAATCAATTTTGAATTACTACACGTCTCCTGTCAGCAAGTGTTCTTCCCCTTTGATGCACTGATACTATTCTACTCTCTAACTGCTGCAGAATACAATTCTTCTGTTTCTACAGATGCCCACAGTACTCTTCATTGCTTTACTGTAGTCAACAAAACACCAACAGCAAAATCTTCACCAAAAAGAGAGAAAAAACCCTGTAGAACAAGCTAATAATTTTGCATGTTTAAAGAAGAACCTGTTAATTTCACATAAACTGACAAAAAGAAAGGGCCACTAGAGGGAAGTAAATCAAATACGCTCAAAGAAAATAAAATGTTAGCTCTACTATAAATTATTGTAGTTAACAGAATGCTCTGGATTTAAAACAGCTGAAGATATTTTTCCTATATTCTTAACAAAAATATGACAATTGAAGAAAACTATTTATGTGTTTATAAAGTGGTCTGTCACTTCGTGCTCTGTGTATACCAAAAGCATTAAGAGTATGTATGAAAAGACTATGTATAAAAATGTAGTATGAATATGGGATAAATATGTTGTGTAGGTATACTTTATTATAGATCTAGATCTTTCATATTAGACACACATCAAAAGGGAAAAATGTTTTAAACCAATATTTTTGGACTTCTAGTAATGCAGTCCTTGTACACATTATGATATTTTTGATTTGTTCTCACATAGAATCATAGAATCATAGAATGGTTTGGGTTGGAAAGGACCTTAAAGATCATCAAGTTCCAACCCCCCTGCCATGGGCAGGGACACCCTCCACTAGACCAGGTTGCTCAAAGCCTCATCCAGCCTGGCCTTGAACACCTCCAGGGATGGGGCATCCACAGCCTCCCTGGGCAACCTGTTCCAGTGTC
>VZTO01002984.1:7079-18095 GCA_013400615.1 Syrrhaptes paradoxus | reverse complement strand
AGGAACTGCTATAATAATCTCAGCAGTGTAATATTGGGGATTAGATGCAAAATCTTAATTATGGTTATCTTACTAATGATCCCTGAGGGGCTGATTTAAACTGACTGCTTGGATATCTGTGAAGCAAGCTTTGCTAGGTGGAACATTTTTTGTTGGATTTGGTCACTGCATGTGACAGTGTCTTTGAAAATTTAGAACAGTTACTGCAACAAAACAAAAAAAAGATCAGAGTTGAAAGTGAAAAAAGTAAAATACATGACCATACAGTCAAGTTTTCTCCAAAGAGAAATAGTTCAAATTGTAATGGTGAAGAAAAAAAACTAGATGGTTCATATTCAGGTTCACTGACATACTCTTACAAAGCACTAGTGGTGCCAAAAGACTTACTTAAGAAAACAAAAAAACTGGTTGAAACTACAACAAATCTGAATTCTAGCTTTGTAAGCTTTTTGAAAAACGCTGCAGAAAATGGAGAAATAAGCCCAACTGTGCAACTTTGTCAGCTAAAAGCTTTTAAATCTGTGTTGAATGACATGAAGAAAGCTCATCTAGCACTAGAAGAAGGTCTGAACCTGGAAATTCAAGCTTTGAATGTTAAAATCAAAGATAAAAATACCAAAGAGAAAAAAACTGATGTTAAATCAGAAAAAAATGAGGTGAAAAAAGATGAAGGAAAGGAACATGTGACATTAAAAGAGGATGACACCGTAAAGACACAGGAAAAAGTTGTATCAGAACAGCCTGACAGCGAGCCCATGGATCAAAGTGTTCCAACAGCGGAACAAACAGATAACAAGTGTACTTCTGGTGAAGATAAAAGGTCTGGCACAAATGAGGAACCTCAGTATGAACCTAATAGTACAGAGGCTTTGGACATGGATATAGTGTCTATTCCCTCATCTGTTCCTGAAGATATCTTTGAGACTCTAGAATCTGCTATGGAGATTCAGAATGCATCAGATGAGCAAGATAATGGGAATACAGGAACAGATCATGAGACTCTAAATTCAAATACAAAACTGAACACTCCTGTGAAAGATACCAAAGGTGGTACTAAGTTAAAATCATCAGCTAAAGGAACAAAGGAATTGATTGTAAAATTGACTCCTGTTTCCCTTTCAGAGTCTAGAGTTAAAGCTGAAGATCAAGAGAGCAATCTAGAAAAAGGAAGTAAGGATGTTGATGTAATTGCTAAAGCAGAAAAGTCTGATTCTGTAAAACAAAATCACAATGCTGGCAGTGAGCCATCTACGGAGAATGAAAACGTCTCGCCTGTAGAGGAATCTGACCTCAGGAGATCACCGCGTGTGAAGACCACACCTCTGAGGCGCCAAACAGACGTCAGTCCTTTAACATCCACTTCGGAAGAAGATAGTAATGACACTAGTAATGAAAAACGAAAGAGAAAGTCATCAAAACAGCAAAGGAGGAAAAATGATAAAAGAAATACTTCTGACAATACTGCTGACGGTCCTGGCCCTAATAAACTTTCTAAATCAAAGAAGCAGTGTGTATTAGATCATAGCTCAGATTCTGATGAGATGCCAGCTGTTCTTAAAAAAGTTGCTATGATGAGTCACAGTTCTTCAGATATTGACAGCAATAGTGAAGCACCAACAAATGATCAAAAGACTTTAAATTTGCCAAAGGATCAACCAGTAAAGGATGAAAATGGAAAACGAAAAAGGAAAAATTCCAGTTCTGGTTCAGATTTAGAGACTAAAAGAGGCAAATCAGCTGAAAACTCTGCTGCTGCTAAAAAGAAACGACAAAATTATTCAGATTCTTCAAACTATGATTCAGAGTTAGAAAAAGAAATAAAAAGTTTGAGTAAAATTGAGTCTGCAAAAAAAGCTAAGAAAAAATATTCACGAAAAGAAGATAGTGATGATTCCTCTGAAGAAGAGCAGAGGAAAAAAGTAAGTAGTAAGAGAAAGGTGAATTTGAGGAAACGGAGAGCTAAATCTTCTGAAGATGATGCTGCTGAAAACTTTTCCCCAGAGAAGGAGATTAATCATTCTCCTAAGGATAAAAAAACTGGTAAGGGGTCAGCTGCCAAGGAAAGGCTAAACAGAGACTTAAAAGAAAAAACTGTAACGGGAAAGAACGATGAGTCTTCCGATGCTGAGAAGTCTTTACTGGAGAAAGAGGAGAGTTGTCCTAAAGGTGAAAAGCTAACTGAAGTTAAGAAGAGCAAGGATTTGAAAAAGAAAAAGGCAGAGGAAGATTCTTCTTCAGAGGGTACTGAGAAATCTGCAAAGCAGCAGCTTAATTTGGATTCTTCAAAAGATGGATTAAAGAGTAAAAAAGAAAAATCAGAAAGCAAAGCGAAGAAATCTGAAAAATTGAAAAACAAAAGTTACAAGAAGGAACAGGATGATTCCTCTTCTGATGTTGAAAAGTCATCTGCAGAGAAAGGAAGCTGCAATTCTTCTGAAAATGACAAAACTAAAAATGAGCCAGTGTCTAAGGAAGAGAAAAGGAGGAATTTGAGAGAGAGAGTATCTAAAAGAGTGCACATTGATTCCTCCTCTGATGCTGAGAAATCTCCCCTAAAAGAGGAGAGTTCTTCTGAAGATGCCATGCGGAGGAAAAAACAAACTGAAAATAAAGAAAAGAAAAAAATAAGCCACAAAAAGAAAATTTCCAAGAAAGAACAGAATGACTCGTCCTCTTCTGATGGGGAGTCTTATGAAGACAGTAAGAAAAAGATTAAAAGAGGATCAAGGAAAGAAAGTAGAAAGAGTACCTCAAAAAAGAAAGTGTCAAAAAAGAAGAGGGTTGTCACTTCTTCTTCCTCATCTGATAAGGAAGAAAATGATGAACAGAATTCAACAGGTGATGGAAGCAGTGATGAGCAGAAAATTATGCCAGTG
Source organism: Syrrhaptes paradoxus (assembly GCA_013400615.1). Lineage (NCBI taxonomy): Eukaryota > Metazoa > Chordata > Aves > Pterocliformes > Pteroclidae > Syrrhaptes > Syrrhaptes paradoxus. The sequence goes on along the minus strand of VZTO01002984.1, from coordinate 15,219 downwards.
ACTGAAAACTTAATGCTGTCTGCTGGTACAGGATTTTGTCAGTCATCAGGTGTGCAAAACCAAAGTTCATCTACGTGTATTATTAATATGCTAATAGAGGAAATTGTACAAGTTGGGTAACATTTAATAATCTAAAGTGAAAATATTCATAGGTAGGTAATTATACACTTAAACGTTTGCAGCCGGTTAGGTTTCCTGCGACTGATTTGGAAGCAGCCATTTCCATTTGTACAGCTTGTCACCTGTGGAAGAAAGGATGTCGCTGTAAGTGGAGAGGCTCGAGAAGCGGAAATAGTCTGTCATTCCAGGAGGCATTTCCTTGCAGCACAGCTTTCAAAAGCCTGTTCCTCTCTTTGGCTGCCCCAGTACGGTTAAACAGAAGCTGGTCTTAAGCAGTTGCTGTCTATTGAACTCAAATTTGTCAGCTCATGGCTATGCACTGGAGAAGACAGGAGACTTGTGGCATTGTCATCTGCATTTTAAAAACCTAGTAGATGATCTTTGTGCCTCACGAGACCCATGTAGCCTTAGAGCAGCTGGTGTCAGTTGCAGAAATCTATCATCACTGTTTTCACAGAAGGTTTAATAGTTTGTTTTTTTTTTTTATTTTTTGGTCAAGATAGAACTACTCCATCAGTGTCTTACATTTTTAGGAAATTAGGAAGAAGTTCACAACTGCTCAATTTGAATGCTTGGTTTCAATGAACTTAAAAAGGAAGGGTAGTTTTCACATTCCATGGACAGTACACGTGTTTTCAATAAATGAATTTTCAACTAGAAAAAAATCTATTTGCTGTTTTAGTTACTGTGACAGGTAAATTGTTTCCTGTTTGCTTCTAATCATGTTTTATAGAACTTTCTGTTCATGACTTTACTGTAACTGTTGTCTCAGGTACAGTACGTTTGGTTTCATCTCTGTGCACGGTAATACTGGGACTTTTAGGGATTTTCCTTGATGGCTGCCAAAACAGTGTTTTCCCAAGGGGTGCCACTGCTGAGGGAGGCTGCAAATAATGAATGGTTTGTGTAGTAACGAACTAGTGTCACGCATGTGGTCACTGCCACGGCTGTTAAAACACTCCCCGTGGACACTTGCTGGTACTCGGTGACAGAAACCCATATGAAACAGTTCTCAGCATCACTGGACCCTCAAAGCAAAATGCTTCAGAAATAAAATCGCTCCTGAACAGCGTATGTTCATAGACTTGGTATGGAAATGGCCCAGGAGGAAAAAGTTGGTTGCAATATATCAGCTGGTGTCTGAGGCAGTGGGAGTGATGGTTTTATTTGCAAGTCAGAAGTGGAGAGATGGGTAACGGTGCACAGATCGGAAATTTGATATTTACAATAAGGATAGCAGGTGTAGTTTTCAAAACGTTAAGTCTTCATGCATACATAACAAACATGCATGGTATTTGATACTCTGGAAGCAAAAATAGCCCAGGACTGTTCTTGAGTACTTAACGGCAGCTGGGTGGCTTGTAAGTTTGGTAAGTGACTCTGATATGTTTCTTTGGGCTGCCTTTTCAATTTACACATTCCGTAGTGGAACTTCTGAAATGGAGCTCATAATTTCTTAGGAAACTTATTGTTTCTGAATCCTAGATGGAGTGTTCAGTCTCTGCATGTTTTGGTCTAGAAAACCAAATTTCGCGGTGTGTAATAAAGAATTGCAAGTTGTGTGTAGTAGGAAGCAGAATGTGGATGAAAGTGCTGCTTGAAAAGCTAGATACTTCTATTAATAAAAATATTTCTATGTCAAGATAGGTAACTGGCTTTTTTGTTTGCTAGTAGGAAGGTGGCGGTATTACTAATTATTTTTATGTGGAGATTCTTGATGGAGACAATAGTTCTCTAGTTCATGCACTGTGTTGTTCATTGCTGATTTTACATGTGTCAGGTGTTCATGTTTTCTGGTTTTTTGTTTCCCCTTCCTCCCCCAGGAGATGAGGGAGAGACTAAATCAAGGGCTGTTCCAATGGAGGAGGAGGAAGATGATGATGATGACGATCCTGAGAATAGGTATGATACCATCCGTAAGGACTTAAAAAAGATTATAACACACCCTAGGCCTGGGCGTAAACCGGCGCAACGGAAGAGCAAGCAGGTTGTAAAAACCACGACTGCCTGCCTTGTAAAGACTCGCTCACGGGCTGCTTCCCGCAAGTTTGAACAAGGGGCCAGAAAACAGAGGCCAAAATCCAGAAAAGCAAAGAAAGTTTTTTAGAAGTGTTGGCTAACACACCTTGCATAGGGTGTGTTATAAACGCACTGCAGCTCTGTGCTTTTTATGTTCCCATTGAAAGTGTGAGGTTTGTGACAAGTGTTTAATTCAGGCAGGTAGAAATCTTCTGATAAATGGCATTTTCAGTTATATGAATAGAAGGTAGAAATGTGTGTCTGTGCAATACACAGTGCTAAAATATTGTCAGATTGAACTTGGTTATTACTGTTACATAATTTGCTTTTTTGATGGAAAAACCATTTCTCAATAAAGAGAAAACACAAATGGGGAGAAAACAGATATTTTCAGCTGTTAATTAAACTAAATTTTAATCCACTAAAGAATACCTGGAGTGACTAATGTGATAGTTTAGGCCCTGATTCTACAAGCACTATGCATAGGCTCAACTAGTATGAGCTAGACATATGATTATACATAGACATTTTAAGTCTTTGCATAGATATTTTCAGAATTGTGGCTTATATGTATTGCTTCAGTTTCAGGTTCAATAAAAATGAATCTATGTAAGATGTAGTTAGTTAAGACTTCATATTTTACCAGTACCATTGTAGTCATCAGGATTAGCCTGGGCAGAAAATGTAAAAGCTTTATTTCCTAACAAGTGAATGCACAACATGAAGTATTGCTCGATTTTGAGCCACAGTTTCTTTTTGGAAGTTATTGTAGTTAGACTAAAGAGTTGTTCAACAAATTTTTATACAGTATTTCAGAAACTGATTTTTTTTTTTTTTTTTGGCCATATAGCATGTATGGGACCAGCTTCATAGCTTTGCACAGTTGTTAATGGAGTTTCTTTCTGCTTCTGAGCCTTACCAGTTTAGAATATCCTATCTTTGTTTCAGAGTTGTATGTTTTGATCTGTGGCTGAAGTGCATTTTCAAAACACTGTTTTATATCCTTTATGGACCTCAGTTTGACATCAAAATGTTGCTGCTGATGTAGTTCTTGCTTGTTTTCAGTCATCAAATTTAATCAAATAATTCAGCTTTTAAAGAAATATGCTCTTTAGGGACTTGACAGCACAGGGTCATAAGCAGAACATGTAAACGTTGGTAATACAAGGTTTTTTTCAAAAGATGCTTTAATTTCAGTCCCGGTTTTGGTTTTTTTCCCTTTTTTTCTTTTTTGTTTGTTTCTCAAATGTTCCTGGTTGATAACCAAGCCATAGCACTTTTGTCAAAGTTCAGTATTTACCATACAAATGTTACTGGCAGATCTTAATTATTAGTTTAAGAGGTTAATTGGGAAATAAATTAACCCAATTGATAACCAACAAATCAGTAATATGAATTTGGGCTTTAAAAATCAGTTTCTGTACTGATATTTATAGATATTTATAGGGATATTTATGAGATGGGGAGGTATCTTGTCAACAGTTTTGTCAACCTTCAGACGTGTTAACTGGGAACTGCAGTCTGATTTTTACGTTCATCACGCGTTGTACTTGGCACCAAAATGAGATATATAAAATGTAAAAAGGTAGAACAAATTTCAAGAAGTTAAGAGCTTGTTCTTATGTTTACTCAACACAAAGTGGTTAAATAGTTTACCTACTATTCAGATAAGTTGCCTATTTACTTCCAGGCCAAAGAGGGTACATATTACCTACTGGGTATTTGTAGTGTGGGAGCTCTCGTGTTTGCAAGTCTCTAGTTTAGATGTTCTGTTATTTGCATACCTTTGGATGTGCATGACATGAATATTAATAGTCTTGAAATCATCTTTGCCAAAATGCAATATCCAAGTGGGTCATAATATGACATACAGTGCTGTATGCTTTCATCTTCTGTTGTGTAATTATTATTGGTCCTTCTGATCTTTTAAATGGTACTGTTTAATATGGTTGCAGTAGTTTTGTTTATTAAGAAGTTCATAGTGTATTTGATGCAGAATGCCTTTAAGTATTTGATGGTTGCAATAAATTTTTGTAAAACGTTTTTCTTGTCCAAGCATTTAATTTAATACAACTCTGACAGCTTGAAAATCGGACTGTTTCAACAAAGACAGAACAGTATTTAGAAAAAGGTATTTGGCAGTTTTCACTATTTTTTTAAACATGGTTGACACTTCATCCAAATATTCAACTCTTAAAATATATTTTAAATGGTTCTAAATTTTCTAGCAATATACCAAAGGCCCATTGAATTGGTAGTGCTTTAGCTGAAAGAATGGTGGCTTTTATTAACCACGTAAAAATATCCTCCTCTGCCCAAAGGCTTGTTTGGGTGACCTTATCTCTCCGTATAATTAGTAGGTATTTATGAACACTGCGTCTGACTTGATACAATCTAATTGGTAATAATACATCACAATAATTAATAGTTAAAATTATGACTTTTTAAGAAGAAAAATTATTTTTGCAGTGGCAGAACTGTCTCACCAAGATTTTTGACAATCTACAAGTGAGTCCAGCTTATTGGCACTCTAAAATCCATGAACAGAATGGTGTGACTTACGTGGGGACTAAGCTCCACATCATGGGAGGCTGCACCTGCTGTTCCATTTTTGCTGCAATGTCTGAAGGAGAATTTAAAGTAGTCCTGTACTGTGACTAAGCAAGCCCTGGGTTACTTCAGCTTGCCTATCCCTTGTCTTCTTTTAGTGTAAGTTAAAAAATAGATAGTAACCAATTCATTATTTATAAATACTTATTGTTGGTGTCATTCTTACAAAGGTGAAATATATTTAAATCCTGGTTTATATAAAATGATACATATATATTGTTATTTTGTTCTAGAGTTGTTTTTATATGTCCTGCTGGAGATTGCAGTCCCATTCTGTAAGGCACTGTAGAGATACATGTTGGGAAAATGTCCTTTATGCAGATTTCACGATATGTTTAGGTGAGGTGGAGTGGGGCAGCATGACATGCACCAGGTCACAGCAGATCAGTGGCAGAAATGAATGAAATGCAGAGATTTTTTTATTTTTAATTTTTTTTAAGTACCTGAAATCCTGTGCTGGAGGTCATACAGCTCTCTGTGCTTCTTAAATTTGTTTGTAGTTTTCAGCTGTTACATCTGGTTGGCCAAGAATATCTTTTATGTCCTTGACCTGAGTAAATATTACGATATCTTTTGATTTTCATGGGTGTTTATGAAAGAATGTGAGTGAGGGATTTTTCACACTGTCATAGCTTGGTTTTCGTGGTTCTTGCAATTTGATGTTAATGCAAATATTCAAATGCTAAAGCTGTCATATAAAGTTTCTTAGCTTAGAAACCTGGTCACTTGAAATGGGTTTATATCTTTGGAAATGTGATATATTGTCCTGCACCACATAGAATTTAATTTGAAACTATTTTTAAGAGTCCAATACTCAATTTATTCTAATTCATATAAGCCATTTTCTTACATCGGTCATTTGTCAGATGCATGTACAAGGCTTGATCTGTTTGGTTTGCACATTGCTTACACTTTTAATTCCTACCAGATATGTGATTACATTAAAAATAAGAATCTTTTAAATTCTGAACATCTCAACAATGTCGTATATTTTTAGTCTGACATCATACCTGCAGGACACATCGAAGAGCATGTAGCTTTTTCACCAAACCGTTCTGTCTCAGTTTGATTGAAAGTGGTTGAATCTTTATCCTGCCTAAAAAATGTCTAATTTTCTATTGCACAGTATAAAAGCAATAACTTATTAATATCATTAGAGCTAATTAATTAGAAACTACTAAGTTTACCCACTCTGGTTGGTGGTTATGATGATGGTTAGTAGGAAAATAATAGCATCTTCTGTTTATGGATAGTAAATTTTGTGCACGGTGTTTTTAGGTGAATGATACATTTGCTTTTTCTTTTTCCTTAAAAATTTCATAAAAGAGCACATAAAAATGTACATCTTCTTTTGTTAAGAACCAAAGTCAACCTTTGTTTAAAAAGATGTAAATAGATTTTTAAAGGTGACTTGTACGAAAGGTAAGTGTTGTGTTACCCACATGCAAGTTGTGTTAACTTTTCAGGACAATCCAAAAGAAATCCAAGGCAGTATTACTAGGCAATACTTTCAGGGTTGAATTTTAAAATATTACAGTTCTTTTTAGTGTTTCTACTTTTTTTTTTTCTCTTCCAAAGCAAAACTTTGGGAATGATATTTTTTTAAGCAAGAAAAGTAGCCAAACCGCTGCTCTCTGTGTTTCCTGGACTAGGATTCAAGGTTCACAATGTACGTTAAAAACTTTTAAAGAGAATCCAACCGTGTAATTTAATTTTGAAGAAAAAGTTCTGATCCTTAAGAGATGGAAGAAGTATAGTCTTAATTTACTGTATAATATTACTATTTATTCCTGTTGCTATTATACATGATGTNCTGGACTAGGATTCAAGATTCACAATGTATGTTAAAAACTTTTAAAGAGAATCCAACCGTGTAATTTAATTTTGAAGAAAAAGTTCTGATCCTTAAGAGATGGAAGAAGTATAGTCTTAATTTACTGTATAATATTACTATTTATTCCTGTTGCTATTATACATGATGTGGTGGGGTTTAAAAAAAAAACAACAACAACCAAACAGCAACAACAGCAAACTAAGTCCCTTTTCCAAATCCTCTGGAAGGACCTAATGCAAAAACCATTTGGAAGAGGATGTTACTTGTCTATGGACTTTAGTAAGTTTTCATTGGGGTGACGCTGCGATCTGTTGATATCTATGGGATTAAAGCTTACCAGGAGGACTGCACTGTAAAGTTTTCATCAGCTGTTTCTTTGCAAGCTGTTTCTCAGAGGTGGGGGGGCTGCTTTGGGTGCTGATGGATATAGTCTGTGACTCACTGAGCAATCTTAAATGTTTATTAAACCATTTTACTTCCATCTGTTAATAATCACTGAATTTATGTTAGTCTTAGAATCTTCTTGGAAAATACACTGCCACTCAAAAAATAGAAAATACTGTATGAAGTGTTAGGAGAGATTCCTTGGGAAAATTCCCTTTGAAAAGTCCCTTTGTTTCAGGGACACGCTGCATGCTGAAAAATGAAATGCAGATTCCTTAAAGCCTATTTTACAGCACTACGTAAAAGTGGCAACATTCTAGTGTGTAAGAAGCTGTACTTGGGAGATCCCTGTTCCTGTGCCGTTTCCCACTAAGCCTAGGCTGTGGTTCAGTTTTGTGGTTTCTGGGCTATTGTTTTGACTGGTGTAAAAGCTTTCCCATTCTGATCTGTGTGTACACAATACAGTAATACTCCTGAAAGGCACGACTTAATAGATTTGACCTAGAAAAAAAAATTTAAATTTGATGACCATGGAATGAAAACGATAGTATTTCTGGTATTTATATGGGGGAGGCCTGGTTTCGTTCTTTCAGGATTTTTTTTTTCCTCTGGAAGTATGAGTTCTCAGATGAGTCCACTGTTTTCCTGTGCTTTTGAGATGTCATTTTATATTTTGCCTTGGATAGATTCATGTAAGATTTTTTTTTTTTATGTTGCAAGAACATGTCAAGAAATAATTTTTCCATAGTAACTTCTCATACGTTAGCTGAAAACATCCTTGTGCTGAAATGAAACTGAGAAGCTGAGCAAACAATTTGTGGAACAGGAAATAAGATTGTAATTTTTCTTTGAAGTTCGGGTCCTGTAATGTTTGATAAAACTTTTGTGTATTTGTATACGCACATGTATTTTTTCATTGTAGTTGCTGTAGGACAGGTGCTTGTGGCTACGTGAGGGATTCAGTCTGGGGTTTTTTCCGAAGGCATTAAATATCCGCTCATCTTGAGACATCACAAGTTCCTTCAATTACTGCAGCGTCTCTTCTGCAGCAGGGTGGGCCCAGGCAGTTAGAATGGTAACGCACTTGAAGGCGAGCTATGTAGAAGCAGAGTATTAAATTCTTTTTTCTTTTTTTTTTTTTTTTATCTTGTGATTTAATTCACTTTTCATTAT
>VZTO01002983.1:26103-52774 GCA_013400615.1 Syrrhaptes paradoxus | reverse complement strand
CTTCTACTTAACCCATGACACTTGGCCATTTTGCAGTGAGACTGTGGTCCTTTTGCTTTGCACTGTGGCGTGCTTGGACATTGCTTGGACATCTGTCCTCCCAGGTTATGATGTCCTCCCAGGGCATGGAGAGGGTAGCTTTGAAGACCTACCCTTCCCAAAGGCCTGTGTTGGCATTCCAGTGGCTCTTCCCTACTCTCGGTACACCAGAGCAAGGCTGTTTGTCACTGCCCGCGCTTGGCTGCTTCATCCGTCCCCAGGCCCATCACTTGCGGGCACCGCTCCTGCAGCCTTGCTGAGACACATAAATCAGCTACACTGGGTTTGTCAAGCAGGCTCTTCCCTCGGGTGGTTCGGTTGGCAGCTCATGTAGCACTGTGTGTCTGGAGCAAAGAGTGGGGGCTAGCTGACCAGTGCTGGAATGCCGTGAGTTACAGGGACGGTTCTCCTGTGCAGACATTGGTACCCTCTATAGGCAGTGCCGTATGCACTCACCTTTTTCCCATCTCCTCTCGTCCTGTTAGTCATTGCTCAGTAGGCTTTTGTCCCTATATCAGGCAGGCAGGCAGGCAAACGTCAGTCCCCAGGATGACCATGTTTCACTCGCATTTTCTTTAATACTCCATTAGAATATTTCTAAGCTTGCTCTCCATGTGTCTCTCATGAACCTAAGTTGAACAACAGGCATCTTGCTCATTTGTCTGGAGTGTTTATCAGTCACCCTCTTCCAGCTTTTGCTGCCTGTAGTTATTCAGCTCATTGAACCTTGGCTGTTTTGAGCCTTCAGATCCCCGCACTGACCTACATCAAGAAATTATCTTTACATTTGCTGCAACCTTGCAAATGGGAATTTTCTGCAACTTCCTTTTGTAACAACTATGCGATTACTCTAGGGACTTGCTGCTTAGATATTAATTTACTTGTGTTGTCAGAATCCTTACAGCTTCATATTAACGCTAATTGCAGCACTTCTTCCGCTCTCTGCAGATCCTAAATGCTTCATGTGCAGTGTGGTGTTAATGTTATGAATTAGCAGCATTCTGAGCACTTTTGTGAATTTCTTTCTGCTTGTACTCAGCATGAAGGGAGGGATTTACCTGGCCAGAGGTATATTGGCTAGACTTCCTTTATAGTCAACAGAAGAGAGACAGGCACTGCTGGGGCTGATTCATCTCATCCTGAAGTATGTACCTAAAATAGGTCAGTTGCGTTGTGTCCTGAAAGCTCCATTTTCTCTGCTCAGTGAAGGGAGCGTGGGCTGGGACACGGGAGCTCTCTCGGGCAGACAGCTGCCCCGCAGGCAGTTAAAGTTAGGTGAGATGACCCTGCTGCGGGCGTCCTCTCGGAGCGGGGATTGTGTTGAAAGGAGCGCTTCTTTTAGCAGCCAGGGCGCTTTTTTCTTTTTCTTTCTAAATTAAGTTTGAAGATTCAACTTCTCTTCCATAAAAGAAACCTTCCTGTTAGACGTGTCAGGATTTGAGCCAGCCTGAAGGACAGTTCATCCACCAAGGGCTGAATTCCGATCTTTTGCCGTTGGGGTGTGGGTAAACCCCCCGTTCAGGCTCACTGTTGCTGGAGCAGAGGTGCAAGCTGGGCCCAGTGAAGGGTTCATTTTCATAATGAGCGATGTCATGAGCCGGAGAGTGGCTCTGACCATTACCCTGCCAGGGGGCAGGGACAAACGCCAGCCTGGGGACCACCACGAAAGCCCCATCTGCGTTAGGCTCAGTCTCGCCAGGCGCGGCAGCGGGGCAGCTTTGCCGCAAGCAGCAGAGCCGTGCTGGGTGACTGCTCCGCTCCGCTGAGCCAGGCAAGCGGCAGCCGTGGCCGGAGGGGTGCGCGCCCGCCACAGTGCCTGCGCCTGCGAATGCTCCCCCGGCCAGCGCCAGGCCATTCATAAAAACCCTCCCTGTCACGCTTGTCTGTCAGTGCACGGTTCCTTTGATCTCTTAATAAATAAACCGCAGATGGCTCTTGCTAATCTGTTGTCCTACAGATGATGCTGTCGGAGATTTTACTGTTCAGTTTTACAGTAACTTTTATAGCACTCGATTAAACAGATCTGGCATCAGACAGATGTGCTCTTACACAGCATATTTGCCAGTTTCCTCTTTGCCCTGAAGTTTGCAGAGCAAACCGACTTTTAGTGAAACGCTAAAGAAAAGCCTGCCCTGCTGTCCTCCAGCAGCCCTGCTACCTGATCAGGCCGTGAGTACGCGGGGCGGTACCCCAGCACTGGACAGAATGATGATCCCTGCCTCTTCTGAAGCTTACAGTTCAAATCAGGCTCCATGGGACTGAGTCAGAGCCCAGGAGGGTAGCGCTATTATTCACAATTTCATATAAAATTAACTAATTAATTAGAGTAATTCTAAATTATACACATTAAGACCCCTTTAAGAACTGCAGCCCAAATCATGCACTTTTTTTTTTTAAACTGTAGATATAAATCTTATGGGTTGAAATAACATTTTAAAAAAGAACTATCTGGGTCTTATATAACCAGCTTGTCCTGATTTCCAAGAAAGCTCATGTTTTTGCTCAAGCGAGTGAAGTAATTTAATAAGTGCTTTAAAATCCTTTTCCTTATGTGGGAGGGCATCTTAAACTTCGGGTTTTTTTTTTTCTTACTTCTTATGGCATTTTTAATGAAGCATTAATATATGCAGAACATCCCACCAACCCTCTTTCCATAGCTCTCCTTTACAAACAATATTTGTAATGTATACCACAGCCTGTCTTTTAAAATAGAAACAGATTGCCGAACAGGTTTTATGTCCTTTATTAGACTGGAAGATGCTGAATTTAGGGCATTATTTAGTCTAATCCCTTCAAGAGTATGTTTTGTATATTACATAAACAGGGTTTCTTCCATTTTCTTAAACATCGGTAATATAACTATAAATTACATCTTTTTATATGGCAACAGCTGTGATCTCTTCTGTGCTGGAGACTTGATGATACTGCTTTCACCCATGATGCTGTTTATTTTTCCGTTACTACTTATGCACTAGTGTTTTTACAGTGTCCTCTACAGGAGCAAGCCTACCTTTTTTTAAGACAAGATTTTAATGGTAAAACAGTGCATCTGAACTGATTTCTGTACTGCCAGCATAGTTTAGAGAAGCTCGCTTGAGCTAGAACCAGTGAAGTTTACAAAAATGTCGTCATGAAATCTGTATTTTGAGTGTTAATGTTGCTGCTAAACTCGTCTATCTCCCAAAATGAGGTACAGTCACGAAGGTACCTCGGTGACTTCAGAGAGGCGTGTTGTTGCCCAGCACAGCCAGCCTCAGCTACACTCTGGCTGCGTGCAGCAGCAACCATCCTGCTTTGCCGTAAGCAGCTTCCTGCACTGTCCGTATTTCTGTAAGTCACAGCCCTGAAATCCCGCCCTTAAGACTTGGAAACTGTCTTCAGAGTCACAACATCCCCGTCCCAACTGTGCTTCTGAAATCACATCTCCTTTAGGACCATCGGTGCTTTTGGTTACCTCTCCCAACCCATTCCTCCCTTGCACTCTGAAGCAATCTCACCGTTACTCTCTGGACTCCAAACATCCCTTCTCCCTGGATTCCTTATTTCTGCTGTTCGCTACTTGGACCTTTCCTCACCAGCAATGCTGTTCCCAATAGGATGGACAGGCTTGCTGGCCTGTCAGCGATGCAGAGGAGAGTGCCCTGACCTGACCAGAGCTTGACCATGATTACGAGCTGTCCCATGGTCACCAGGCAGGGTGTGGAGCTCCAGGTGGCTGCCTCTTGGCTCCCAGCCTTTAGCAGCTGCAGCAGCGTCTCATCCCCTCACTGCGTGTGACGCCCCTCCAGCTGCTTTCTTAGACCTGCCCATGTGGGAGGCAGACGGCTGTGGGTACGTGAAGCAGGTCGTTCTCCGGGCCAGGTCTGCTCTGGAGGTGCCCGTGTCCTCTGTCTGATACTAGATGTTTCTCCCTGACTTGTTCATTCTCTTGGCACTGAAGTTCCCATCAGTTGTTCCCCCAGGGTTACAGTGAAATCCCCACCGATGGGAGATGCGGCATTTGCAAAATAATCTTCACAAGCTGAAGGCTGGCAAGTGAAGGGAGCCTGACGTGAATGTTGCATTTGGTGCGAAGTCGGTGCTCACCGTGCCTTTGCCATGGGTTTGGCTCTTAGCGGAACTCTTACTGTCTTGAGAAGAACCAAGCTTTTGTTTTAGCATTTCAGGTCAAGTTATTCATTATGAATTGCATTTTAACATTTAGCTTTAGAGTGTTTAAATACTTCTATTGGAGATGCAAGCATGGGACATGGGAAAGTAGTGAATGCATTTAGAGTATTGAGAAAGCTTTTATTTCATTGTGTAATGTAAAGCTGTATGAGTTCTGTTTTAGAAAAATGCTTGAGAATTCACCTGATAGTATTGATGGAGTAGTAGTTACTGGTTGTCTGCTGAGCAGAAGAGAGTTAGTTAAGGTGCTCCTGGTTGTTCATATTGATGAAATTTGACTCTGTCAGGCCACAGTAAAAGAGCAAGCACAGCAGAAGAGAGCTGACAAAGAACAGCTTCTGTTGGCAGTTGGTCTCTGCTGGGCAGGAGAAGGGAGTGGGCAGTTCTGAGGCCACTGAACAATTTGCCAAGTTGCTTTTAACTGCTTTTTGAGTTGTAAGAGGACAGCGGCTGCCACTGATGGAGTTGGTTTTTCCAGTTAAATCAGATTTTTTTGAGGCAGGAGAGAAGGAAGGTGTGACAGCAGGACTCTAATACTGGTGTTTGGCACTTAGCATAGCCTAAATCTCATTCCCTCTTGTTTGATCTGATGGGAATAAGAGTCTGGCTAAGGATTATCAAGGCTGACATTGAGTGGTTTTGGGAGCTGCTTTTAGGCTAAAGCTTCTCTCTTTCATCTGAAGGGATCTGGTTATCTCTGTCATCTTTTTCAAGGGCTTTTTCAAAGCAAGGAGACAAAGTCAGCAAGGGATAGCAGTGTTACCATCTGGATAATGGTGCCAACCCACAACTTCACCAAGAGGCGTCAGAGCTTTCTAAGTTAAGCAGGTCAATATGTTTTTTTTCTATTTTCAGCTCTTGATGACTTCTAAAAACTATTTGGGCCCAACAAACTTTGGGGAGTGTATAGAGGAAAAGACAGGGACACTGGTGAGTGGAAGGGCAGAGATTCAGCAAGATGAATGGCAGTTACAGAAAGAAAACTGTCACAGGAGTTTCTTGACTGTCTTTTTAATACAAGGGCTGTTCTTTGTAGAAGGTAGCTAACATCTAACATGTTAATGGTAACTGCTGACCAGAGCACTTGAGTGCTGACCTGCATGAAAATGCGAGACACATCTGACTTCTGAACCATCTCCCCTCATCTTGATGGGAACCTTGAGCCACCCCTGCCTGTATCTCCCACCCACTGCTCAGCCTGCTCATCACGCACTCTGCCCCTCATTGCCACGAGAGGCCACTTCGTCTAAGCAGCACACTTACCTGCTGTCCCTTTCGCCCAGTCTCATGTCTCTTTAAATCTTAGGATTTAAAACTTAAGTGCAGATGTGCGGATCTGCAGTCCGTCAGGCTGATAGCCTTTGCTGGGAGTGAGGTGAGCTGCACCCGAAGCACTTTGTGGCTGCAGCAGTTTTTCAGGTGTTGCCTCTTTCCCTGGAGATGCTGTGCTGCTGGGAAGAACAGACTGGAGGTTTTCCAGGAGCTGACCAGGTGCAATAAGCCAGCTTTATTTTGGCTAGATAAAATAAACACTTTCCCTGCCTTTCTGCCTGTAATGGGGGATAACTTCTTTTCTGTTGCTATTTGTTGATATGCAAAAAAATGCCAAGTGACTCTTCAGTGTGTTGGTACCTGGCGTGGACCCCACAGCAGTAACTCACTAGTCAATTGTTATCAAAGCTGAAGAGCTCTCAAGTGCCTCCCTGCCAACAATGAAGTGCTCAGTCAGTACTCTTCTGAAGCCTCTCAACCCTCCCTAGTAATCCAGCCCATCCTCCTTTGGCCTCACCGCAGCCTCAGACAGCGCGCGCTGGGTTTCAGCAGAGAGGGCGGCTGAAGCCCACCTGCCCCACCTGGGGACGCTGGGCGCTGCGGTGGGTGCTGGGCTCTTGTCCTCACTGGCTTCTTGGAAACCAAAGCCGAGACTCATTTCTCCAGCAAACCCAGAACAGGCTCTTGGCTGCAGGAGTGTCTCCCCCTTCTAAATGAAAGAACTTTGCTGGAGATTCCCAGCAGCGCTGACATGCGCAGGGTTTAGTTTCCATTCGGGAAGCACAGAGCCCTTCCTGGTTTAGCAAGAGCTTTACTGGCAGGCAACAAAGTGTACTACGACCCCGCTTCTTCCTACACTCCCCTGCTCTGGTTTGCTGGGCTCTGATGGAGCTTCCTAGTGCTGCAGGGACCCGGGCCTCTCCCGTCTCTCAGCACCTTACAGGAGGAGGAGACTGTGTGAAACACAGGCTGTCTCACTCGAGTGTTTCTGCTTTCCTTAGTTTTTGCCTCACTAAACGCCTGCCCCACTCCCCATTGCCTCCCGTTGCCAGCAGGCTCGCGTGGGGGGCAGTGCTGCCCGAGGTCCCTGGTGTGGGAATGCAGGATTTCAGCGCCAGCTTGGCTGCTGCAAGCAGCAGTGAACACAGGCACAGCCATGCCCCCCGGACCAGCCCACCATCCTACAGCAGCTGATCTGTACGTATACACACGGCACTGCTGTCCTCTCCCTCAGCTCCACAGCTCCCTTCACATCACCAGACTGCAAGACAAGCACCCACCCTACCCCAGCGGGACTGGGAATGTGCCTGCCATGGTACCAGATCCCAGCGGACACCTCCCCGGGAGAGCAGCCCTGCTGGTGTGTCCCACTCGTCCATAAAGGGATGCAGGAGACAGAACCCCAGGACTGCTTCCCCAGTTGGTGACCCCAGCATGACGATTTCAGCTCTGCCGCTTGGGCATTAGCTTGGGCGTGGCTGGAAGGGCTTTGCTGACAGTCGGTATTAGTGCTGCAGCTGTCACCAACCAGAAGAGGAATGGCTGTGTACCAGGAGTTGTCTTAGTCCCCACTTGGAAGTGGGGGCTGTAGTTTATGTGTTTTCCTCAATGTCACAATTTTGCTGTGAATAGCACCAGTGGAACATAATATAAACAAAGGGTTTTAGAAGGAAAACTATCACTGTGTCTTATATGGAGAAACAGGAGAAGAATAGAAGAGGAAAAA
Source organism: Syrrhaptes paradoxus (assembly GCA_013400615.1). Classification (NCBI taxonomy): domain Eukaryota; kingdom Metazoa; phylum Chordata; class Aves; order Pterocliformes; family Pteroclidae; genus Syrrhaptes; species Syrrhaptes paradoxus. The sequence goes on along the minus strand of VZTO01002983.1, from coordinate 45,567 downwards.
AAACATTTAAGTTAGAAGCCCTATTTAAGTATGGCAAAACTAACGTGGCCTACTTAATGAACTATTAAGTCAAAATGCGCTCAGATCAGCATTTACAAAGTCTTTTATAAATACGCATTCAACAATACCACGTACCAGAATCGTTGGATAAAGGTGGCCCTGTGCTGTAAAGCAAGCTGAGTTACGTAGACATGATCACAGTTGTCCCTTTTAGCTTTCAGATGTCTCTATTTATGTAAATCCAGCAAGACTACTTGTATGTGTGACATCCTACAACAGTGTGAAAGAGAAACACAACGTAGAAATGCACCCATCCACTTGCTTTGTGCATTGTGAGCACAGCAGTCCCCAAAGGACAGCAGCAGTTCAAAGGCTCAGCCAGGAAAGCACCTGAAGGCATCTCGGTTGTTCATCAGTGCCCCGGTTTCCATTCTCCAAGTTGCACTCTTAGTGTCTGCAGCACCTGGAGTCTATTCTTTTCATTTCTAAAGGTTACCAGTACAGCACTGTGCCCGAGTCTGTGCGTCAGAGCTGTCATTTCAAGCCATCTGCAACACGCTGCTGCTGCTTATTTAAATGTTAACTTGTTCACTCCTCAAAACATGCAGGAATGGAAAGAAAGATCATGAAACAACTCTGCAGAGCTTTGTAAGGCCTTCCTTGTCCACCTCCTCCCACAAGGCATGCAAGAGCACCTGAGGAAAATTTAGTAGGGAATAGGTCAATTAACTGCAGTTGCAGGTCCTGAACTTACCCTCCTCATAAGTGATCAAATNTTTTTTTTTTTTTTTTTTTTTTCAGTGGCGCACTGGAAGCTTATGTTCAATCAGTAAGAACACGAGAGGGAAAGGAGTTTGCACCGGTCTATCCCATAATGGTTCAGCTGCTGCAGAAAGCGATGTCAACCCTCCAGTGAATGTATTTGGACAACTCTCTCAAAATAGGGAATGGACAGTAACCCAGACACAGGTCTTGGTGCCCTGCACTTCATGTAAATTTGTTCCAAATACTCAAGCTTTACAATGAAATGTGTTTACCTACTTCATCTATGAAACTTGTCTTCTTGCTTTATGTTTGCATTATAGGAACTTATTTATACACAGGTATTATAAGGAAATGGAACAATTCTGATGTGCTGTAAATCGACATCTAAAAAAATGAATCCTTCTTTTGCATTCCTTTTGAATTTAGAGAAGTATAAAATTAGAACATACTCAAATATTACAGTATAATTGCTGAACATCTCAGAGAAGGAAGTAGCTCTTTTCCTACAAGTATAGTTTTAAACAGCTGAATACATTTTAGCCTTATTCAGAAAATCGTACTTTTGAAATGCTAGAATCATCAGTTTCCATTTAAAAATCGCTAATTTTAAAAAAACATAAAATATTTATAAATTACATAAATGATTCTCTATTGCAGTGCTGTTCACTTTGAAATAATTTACAGTGATACCAACTTTTTGCTTAAACTATAATAAAGAACATTGACTATCCAATCCTGAATTCAGTATGTGGAGTTCTTCAGCAACTTCCTAACTGCAAAAACATCAGAATATTTTTGAATGGGTTTATATGTAAAGACTTTCATTGCAGAACATGGTCATCTCTGCAGTGCTGACTTAATGATGTCTTCTTAAATTTTATAAAATACGCAACACCGAATTTTAATGAATTTATTTGAAATAATATATAAGAATATAGTGTGCAAAAATCTTAGGGGCAACATCATGTAGACATGTGTAATAAACTGAAATTTACAGTTGTGATTCTTAAAAAAAAAAAGGAACACACAGCTGTTTAGTACATGAAAAGCCACGATTGTAGAAGTTCACAGCAGAAGCAATTGGTAATCCTAATGCAGCTGCTCTAATTTTAGACAGTTGGAGGAAAAAAAAAGTAAAGTGCAAGTGTTGCACGTATAGTTAAGTGCAAAGTTTGCCCCCACCATAAAGATGTCTTATGGCAAATAAAATATTGTAGAATATGTGGCAAAGACAAAACACAGTTAAAACTATGATGGTGACGATATCAACAGCACCATTTTTCTTGAGATAACGCTATTTATTTGTTTCATCCTGTCCTGGGCCATTGTTTCCACTGGACATAACAGCTCTCACTAGTGCCAGCTGGTGCAAAAATCTCTCACTTGTGAATATAAATTTTATACATGGCAACCCAAGCAGCAGCTTCCGTGCTACATGACACTACCCTCTCCACTTACCACATGTTCCGGTAACTTGTTGGCATCCAGGCAGGCTGGGAAGCTACAGGCTGATAATACATTTTGCCATTTCAGAAAATCCCAGGCCCCAGAATCGTAATTAAGAATATGGTTGTGCAATACATATTAATCAGCAATAAGAATCAATGTAATGTATATAAACAGCTGTTACATATTTTAAAATTCCCCTTTTTGTACATTTTCTTTTAAAAATAAACATTTATACACGTCTCCTTCGCCGCTCTCTGAAGTACTTTAGCACCACAGGATATCCATTTTCAAGCCTATATTACCTGATACATATATGAAGTCTGGAAGAAAAATAAGGCAATTTGGTTTAAAATGTTGATAGTTTTAGCTTACTTAATGTTCTATTGTAAAAAGCAAATCTGCACTCATATTAGATCATATCCGACTTGATGGTGCCAGTATTTTATGGTCACACAAAGTCACAACAAACAGTAAGACCTTGATCTTGCATCTTCTTGCCATCAAGCAACAGCCGTTTTATAAATACAGAGTTAACAGGAAAATTCTGGCTTAATGCTGCTGTGAGCCCTGAAAAAGAGAAGAGAAAACCAGGTCAGCAGTTACCAAGCAAAGGGGAACTAGACATTACCTTAACTCTAGCAAACATTTATTCCGAAAGCCACAAGTACTTGTAATCATTGGTTAGTTATTCAGAAGAAAACTGAAGTCCAAAATGGATTATTTCATCACCTGATCATCAAGGCTTTGTCACAGCCTGGACTCCACCATCATTACTTGACAAGGTAACCAAGCTGTGAACAAAATTCTTAGTTCACTAAATAAACCATTTAAAAAATATATATATTTCCTCCTGTAACACCAAGGTAACAGGTTCTCCTGTTACTGTCATCTTGGTCTGAAGACCCTAAGGACAAGGAAAATCCTACTCCAAGGTAGGGTAAGAAAGCTGTTTTTCGTACTAAGGCCAACCCATCCCTACTCCTCAGACACCCCCACCGACTTCCTTGAAGCCTGCAGGTGCACATGTGAAGTGAACTTGATCTCACCATCAAATGCCCAAGACTGCAGCAGTGTAAAAACAGAATAAATGGTATTATTTTACCTAAACCCACAAGGAAATCTAACAGAATCTGTCACTGTTGATTAAAATAGAATACAGTGAACAGAAAAACAGCTTGTTCCTAGCAGCTGGGATTTGGTGAAACCTTCTGCAACAAGGGACTGAAAACTCAGCACCAAGTACGTACAGCGATAAGAAGCAACTTAGTGTTGGAGCATTTCTTATTCAGTCTTAAGGCAAGACTTGCATATGCTCTTGAGAAAGTAGCCTCATTTACATATGAAAGGAAAGGAGGTAATTTGAGGATGAAATCTAAAATCTCTGAAGTCCACAACACCCTTAATGCTCCTACCCAGGCATAAAATGGCTGATGAAAGCACCTGGCATTCTGTGCACCTCAGTGGATCTTTCCTTCCAGCCTACTCTTCCGTTTTAACGTGCAGGTGGGCAGGATCTCTTTTTTCATGTTCTCTTTATATGATGTATTAGCTTGAACGCCCTTGTCTTACCCAAGACATGCACCACCTGCTAATACATTGCTGCAAATTCTTAAATTGACGCCCTTCTACAAAGTGGAAAACAATTTATTTCCCTACAGAGGAAGTGTTATCTATTGTATTTATTTTACAATTAAAACACAGTAATAAATGGAAGGGATTAATGAAAAAAAGAAAAAATACAGCTCCCTCAATAGCTTCATATATGATTATATAAATAAAGAATAAAGATAGAAAATGGTAAAGAAAAAGCTTTTACTGAAGAAAAAGGAGACTATGAATCACAACAGAAGAGGATTTTGTGAAAGTTTGTTCCTGAGGGGAATGGACAGATGTAATGTAGGTACAACCCTACAAACTCAGTTACTTCAAACAGAAGGTCATGTGCTCTTCCTCTGCATTTCACAAGCACACTCACTCTCAGCTCAACAGAATTCACAGAACTCTCATAAAATATTCAGAGACAGACCTCCTGATCTGTCTCCTGCCAACTGTCCAAAAGCAGGTTACACAACTCCAAGGAGTAAAATGAAGGTTTGGGCTACCAAGAAGGAAGTAGACAGCAGAGTATATCCTGAACAAAAACCACTGTAGCTACCGCATGAACACGTTTAACTGCATAATGGAAAAGTCTGCTCACAAACATACAGAATTTGTTCGTTTTCGTTTCCAACAGTCAGGATTCAAACGTTTCTGTTCTTCCGCCAAGGCCTTGGCTTCTAGTGTGTACATCCGCCTTTCTTCATTTTTCATTTTCTTCCACCTGTCACCAAGTATCACGCTTATGGCTCTGCAAGATAAATGTTTACAGTATGGTCAGGACAGGGTGGTAAAAATGCCCTTATTTTTCTTTTTTATCTCAACAACTTAAAAAAGACAAATGTGGAAAAAAACCCCACACAGGAGTCAACTGTATCTTTAAATCATTTTTTTCAAACAATAATGTTTCAGATTATCTTCTCATACTTTTAACAGTTGAACAGCTCAGACTTCTGTGTTAGCTGAGCATGGGTCAGTGCACATTCTAACATTTGCAAGGGTGTACATTTGAATACACAGAAACTTGCATGAACTAGCAAAAAAATCATAAAAAAAACCACCACCAAATGGTAACTCACATTTGGTCTGCTCTGCTTTCATACAAGAAGATCATATGACAGACTGGCTGAAAATCTGTTATCTAGTAATTAGGGCAATGATCTGAATATGACCTCAGCCAAACAAATATTTTATTAACTGCAAACCCCCGTGTCTATTTAACGGATGTGTGTGGCTTCCTCCACCTTTAATCCATACTGAGGAGAACATGAGTGGGTGGGTAAGTTCCCGTTCCTGTGCAAAAGGAACCGTTTGTTCTAACACACCTATCATTATTTCCAGGAGCTGAATTAATTGCTTTTCATATTCCTGATAAACTCAACGTCTTTTGGACAACACTTCCCCATATTATCATGCCATACTGCTTAACTGCACTCCCAAGTGTTGGATCAATATTCCATTAAAGCTTTAACTCCATCTTTTCACTGAGTGAAAATCTCTATACAACAGCTCTTTTATCAGTGGCAAATACTACACCACTGAGCAGGTTTGCTTTAGTTTTGGGTGCAAGGAAAGTTCTGTGACCAGCCCTCAGGACAAGGCGTATACAGCCAAGTAAAGCACATTACAATGCTCCTTGCTGGCTGCAGAGCTACTCACAGACTTTCTAACAGAATCAAGAAGAGCAGTGTCCTCAACCATTGCCACAGCATTTCACATGCGGCAGTTCTGAAGGCTTTTCTGTACCATACCAACAAGAAAACGGATTTTAATCCTGCAAGACCATTCAGACTTCCAGAAAGCACAGAGCACGGCAAGCACGGCAAGCACAGCAAGAACGTCACTGGGGCTGCGGCTAAGCCTGGGCTGCCACATGCTCGGGTGACCCCTGAGAGGAAACTCCTCAAGGGGCAACCAGACCCCATCAACATCAAATGCATTTGCACAGCCTGTCTCTTTGGCAATGGAATTTCCGTCTTTCTGTACAAATTAAGAATGAGTGTCTTTGGTCTGTCATCAGAAGTAAACACACTCCTGTTTAATTAGCAGATTTTTTCATGTTTTGGCAGTATCCAGAGGCAAATCAACAGCACCACAAACCTGTCTGGTTTTGGCTACCAATCTGTACCACTCATACCCCCAGTAAAGACCATGGGGACCCAGACAGAGCAGGTTAGCTGAAAGAACCATTGCATTTCCAAATCAAGTTGCACTATGAAATTTTTGCATTTCAAATGCAATAATATTTATGTATTTTATACCTCCAGAGATAAAACGGCACCGAGGCATGGAAAGTGACTGCAGATGCGTACATTTTAAAAAGCTTGAAAAAAATCTAATGCAGGGACAAAAGCTCCACTTCTCCAAGAAGTATTTCTACAAGTGAACCACTGAGACTGCAAGAAGATGTGTACAGAGAAATTTTCTGACCTGACAGACCTAATCCTCCTGACCAGAAACAAGTAAGAAAAAACTGACCTTACTGCACCACTGCCCTAGGCACCCTTCACCTCATCAGAACGTCGCAGTGCTCTGCACACTGCCTCTGTCCTTTTAAAATGCTGGTAAGATACCTGACAATACTTCAGCAATAGACTAAAGTGCAGGAATTCCTTGTACTGCAGTTAATTCAAAATAAGCTGTCAAACAGTAGTTGAGAATGCCTCAAACTCACTCAGTAATTATGTTCAGCATGAACGAATGCTGTTAATATTTTAGGTGATTTTCTTCATCCTTAGAACGTACACTACTTATTCAAGTATTCTGAACGCACAATCAAGTCCAACTACGGTTACAGTGAGATGTAGAAAAGGCAGAAGCGGTACCCAAACACCAGTTTCTCAAGTACAGTCTTATGGTCCACAGTATTTTTAAGTATCATGGGAATGCTGACTTGTGTTGTGTTTACAGCTCACTATCTTGCTGACATGGCTTGAGCTCCTTTATCTCAGACCAGACTGTTAAACTCAGAATACCTCAGGTTCTGTCCTTTCTTACATGCATAAGAAAAATGACCGTAGCAAACATAAGAACTCCAGTATATGGAAACTACATGTAACCCGCAGTAAGATCTACCTGGTAACCTGAAAATGACACATATTTAAAAAACATGAGAGTTGCCTCTGAACAGCTGAACAATAAATGCCGCTGCAACACTTAAGCAACAGTAGGTGAATGCCTATAAAATAAATTATCACTACCTCTTATGATTTCTTCTGTATTATATTTTATAGATGCCGAGAAACTGCATCCAAAGGCACTGCTTTCCATATGGGATAGGAAGCAGTGCACTCTGAACCTTACTTGTAACTTACCCTGTTGCCACTCTCCTTCAAGGTAAACCTGCTCACTGAAACATTCAACTTATTTTCACATCCATCCAGCTGCAGCTCCAGCATTTTAAATTAACTATATAACCATCATAAGCTTTCCTAGCTGACATTCTGCTCCATTTCTCATTGGTGGTTGCAATGAGTCTGAAGGCAGCAGATCTGCTTCACTGAAATGACTATAAACATTGCAGAACATCACTGCCAGGACACACAAGACTGGCTGGGATTTAAGGATGCATTATTTGTCTGGTAGGGTTTTATTTCTCAACAAGAGTTACAGCCTCCTTACTACAACATCATGAAATAGCCAAAGCCCTGTCACCATTGGTTTTTACCAGATTTAGCACGAGGATTTTTATGGGACAATGCCATTTTTACAGTAACAGTTTTCCTAATGTTATATACATAAAAAAATAATATTATAAGATCATTGCATATTCCTGCTTTTTAGTTTATATTTACATATGCACAATTAGCACAAAATATTATTTAAACCAAATATAATTGACATCTTTATAAAAAAAAGTTTAGACATGAATGCGCATATAGATAAAAGCAAAAGAACAAACCAACAAAGAACCCTCCCCCCAACACAGAGAGAGTCATATGACTCTTCTGCAAGTTTCAGCAGATTGTTCAATGCCTTCAGGACAAGCAAAATTTGGCAGTGTACTGTTTGGATTAAGATCTTTCACATATCCTAACAATCAGTACTCCCATATTCAATATGATATACAGACTAAGAATAAATGCTAGTAACTTCACTGAACAATTTACAATATTATGGCAAGACTTAATTAGAAGAACCAGAAATCTAGTTTTTCCGTTACAAAATACGAGCAGAAAGCCTGGTACTCTTTTCCCCATGAACACTTCCCATTGGTGTAAACAAAAACTGTTGTGTATTTGTGACTCTGCTGGTGCAGGTATGGACATATGTCAGTTGCTTCACCCAAATGCTTTCTCAGAAGATAAGTTTTCTAAAAACAGCTTGTGTTAAATTTACTGAGTACTGTAAATATTTAAAGTCTGCCCATAAATTAAGCTTTGTGTCAGCATCTTTCAAAACTTGTTCTTAAAACAATACACACACATTTCATTTCAAATGCAAAATTTAGTCCACTTAAATTTAAAGGTGGGACACAGATATTCTCCTAGCTCACCAGTAACAATACAATTATAATTTTACACCATTACCTGTTGTCTTTCCCTGGATACATCTGAGTATATTCAACTCTGTATTTTTTGGCAAAAAGCATGAAGGCATTCATTGGTCTTTTGCACTTGTTTGGAGAAGTGGCACTCACAGTACTTGCAGTCCCTGAGCTCTGGCTTTTGCCAGCTTTGCTGTACAAAGAACTGGAGGAAAGATCTGTTGATGCAGTAGATGCACAGTTTTTACTACTGCATTCTGATCTCTCGGCATCTTGATTGTTTGATCTTCCACAAGACAGAGAAGCGCGACGCTGGCGAGCCATGCTGCTTAGCACATAAACTGCAGAGGAATCCATCGGTGTAAAATCGTAACTAGAAGAAAAAGACATCATAAAACGATCAAGTAATTATCATGCAAAATCCCTGAATAGCCCTCCACTCTTCACCTATACTACATTTCTAGTATTCTGGTCTCTTTGTGTGACATAATGATTTATGCTTGATGCAGATGTCAGTGGGGAAAAAAAAGCCCAAAACTCTGGCAGATGAATTAATAATTTTTTCAATGTGAATGGCAGACTGCAACTTTTTCAAGATCTGCTGTGTACTATCAACTCCCCAGCTGTATATCAATTATACACTATCTTCAAATTTCATCCTCTTTTGAAATAAGCTGCTTTCTTTCTGCTTCTGTCCTTACCATAAATCAAATCTGGTCAGTGAATGATAGGTACTGATACAGGAAGAATAAGCATTGAGATCACTTGCAAATATCTATCAGTTACAATTACAAATATGAAACCACTACCTTAAAATAAATTCTATTATATACACTCTTGTATAAATAACTTCTCTAGGCAGTTAAACAGATATTATTTTACTGAAAAACCTTCCACTGCGATTAAAAAACTGTTTAAAGACCCATTACATTGCATACTATTTGATTCAAAGCTGACAAACGTCTGCCCTCTAGTGACGAAAGTGTGAGATTCCTCGGGATTTCAAGGTATTTCAACAGCTCAGACGAGTTGTTTCCATACAATTTAGACCTCCAAATACTATAACCTGTTGTACTTTTTTGTTGACCAACAACTACAATTAACCTCTAAGCACTACAGAAGAAGTTTAATTCCACAGACTATCTGTTACCATCTCCAGGTGTCAGTCTGGGAAGCACAGACTACACTGTCTTAAGCATGTTATATGGGGAAAACACACTTGCAAAGGTGCTCATTGATCATAAATCTAAAACACTAAGTTACCATCACAAAATAAACAGAAAATGTATATAACTCTAAGGCTCTGCTCAATGTGGCTACAGTTGCATAATTTATGGCAAACATAAGGGCTTTGAAGAGCTTTTTTTCTGAATACAAAGTAGAACTAATAGCAAGGAAATGCTGCAAACAGCAGTCCAGCCCCCATCTGCAAAAGGAGCATCTTTCTGTGGGTCAGAACCAAAAACAAGGGTGGAGCCTGAAGAGCTGCCTCCAAAATTCCTTAGAGAAGTACAAAGCAGCAAAGAAGGGATAATTCCAACAACCTTGCGGTCAAGTTCATTAGATAAGGAGAAAGGACTTCTCTGTTCTACACAAACAGTCCATCATCCTTCCTATTCCTAATCTCCTTCCCATAACACAGCAACAGGATTTTGTTTTCTAACACTTCCGTGCTGCTGCACTCCTTTCTCAGTGGCTTACTCCCTTCTGCCCAGAAAGAGGGACAAGGAACTGGAAGTGGCCAGGCAGTATTATTCAGCTGGACTGCAGGATGAATAAGGAGCCACAAGTCCAATTTCTTCAGTGAGATGAATGATTCCAACAACTCACTACATGTGCAGTTCAGAATAGGAGTTAATAGGAAGAAAAATCCCAGACAGCAAATGAGTGAAGACAAGCAACCTGAACTCATTATGCCAGGCTGAAATAATACAAGAGCTCCTAGAGCTTGAACTGCAAACAGCATTTTAAGTTAATTTTTTTAATTGTAAAACAACAAGAAGCAACTAGACTAAAAACAGATGCTAGAAAGGAGCTAGCATCATAGAAGAAAACAGATTGCACTAAACCTAGAAATCTCAAAACAGGATGGAAAAATCTTTATGAGTAATACTATTTCCTTAGAATAATTACTGTTGGACAGGACCTTCTGGTTGAACCTTTTGCTCAAAGCAAGGCAAACCTCAAACTTTGAAGTTAGGTAAGTCTGATATATTAATAAAGAATCTCAAAAAGCAGAATACACAAAAATAACAGCTAGTTACGGAAGTACTGCATTCTAAAGCCATAGCACATGCATTAACTACTAAAAAACTAGTCAGATAATTCAGACACATAGCTGCATATGTAGCACAAGTGAATACCTGGCAGACATACTATTGTGGGAAAACTGTACTAGGTTTTCCAAACATAACCCACTTTACCTGAAGAATTTATATAGAAAATGTGTATTTTTACTGCTTTATCTAATCTGGCTTGAACTATGGTAAACAGGGGCTGAAACGTTATTGTGCTCTAAAATATTACTTTGCAGTTTAGCAGTGCATGTAATTACACAGCTTTCCTAGCATTCAATCTTCATTTTCCCATCTCATTTATCCTGTATTACTCAAAGTATTCTCTCTTTGCTCTACATTACGCTTCAAATTCTTGTAGACTTAAGGTGCCTACTCATTAAATACAAAAACCACTGAGGCCACTTTATCCAAAAATTACCTTTTAAATGTATCAAAAACACCTGAATCATCAAAGTTAATGGCATCAGGGTGTCCAGGAGGTAGACACAGATCTCCAAGATGCATTTCACAGCATGGAATGCCATGCTGTACCACAGTCAAGCTTGGATAAAAAGATGACCAACCTGAAGTGGTAAAGAGTCAAATTAGACAAACGGCCAGACAATCTCTAGTTCTTAACTGGAGCAATCCTATATCCCTAAATGATACAATTTTATAATAATGTCTGATGTAGTTTCTTTCACCCCAAAGAAAAATCAGATACACTTAATCAGGGAATTTTTACTGCAAATGTTTGGTTTTTTTTTAATCCCAAGTAAAACCTCATTCTTGCAAAAAAAAGTAATCAAAACCTAGAAACTTTTGTCATCAGAAGTTCCACATTTAGCAAGTGAGAAAAGCCTCCCTTATTTGCAGCTTCCCTTTCTCCCCCCAATTTTTCTGTTTTCCTGAGCTCCATTTGTATACTTGATCAAATCTTCCCTTAAGAGATACACAGTACTTCTGTAGCTTTATAACTTCACAATTTAGTTTGTTCAAATTCTGGATGTCTTTACAAAGATAGTGTATTGAGTCTACAACACTGCTTTTAGCAATTTCTTCAGCAACATGAGATTCAAATAAAATCTTCAACCACTTTCTAAGAATATTTTAATGTACAACCAGGCATACTTGCAGTATTTCATACCTTTATTTTTAACATAAAAAGGATGATCGAGTCTGCATTCTACTGAAAGCAAGCCATCTTCTACTGTGCCAGGATCAAAAGTCAGCTTCAGCACTGACTCACCAAAGGAAATGCTTTCTTCATGAGAAATCAGCTTCAAACCATCAGAACCATAGCCCTGTAAACATACATACAGTTCAAAATTTTTCTCCCAAGAAAAGCATATACCTATGTATACTATAGGTGTACATTTATTATCTTTTGTTATATGGAAAAATATCAACATTCTGAGTGCTGTTGCTAAAAATTAATAAAGACAATAGAACATTCAAAACATACCTAAATGAATTCAGTTCAATTGCTTTATAGCAAGATACTCAAATACTACAGTGATCAGCTCTAAACAGGTTTAGTTTTAACCTGTTTTCCTCACACACTAATTAAAGGCACAAGGATAACATAAGAAACTAAATACTTGCTGCACGTATTGAAGTGAATTTATTAGAACTAACATCTACCTTGTAAGGACTCACTGTGAGATTTTCCTCTTTTCCACAGCTTTCAGATCTTGCAAAATCTTCAACATCCTGCCATTCTTTATTGCGTCCTTTATGAAAGCACAAACGAGAGCCTAATAGATTTTTTTAAAGAAAAAAAAAGAAAAAAAGATTCGTGTTATATAAAAAAAGTCTGTGTTACAACAACAACAAAGAAAAGACAAGACAAAACAAATACTTATTTGATGATACATGCTATTTTACCTTTTAGAAAACAATGCCAGACAGTTGAGGGCCAGGAATGGCACCATCCTAAATCATCATCATCTGAAAGCGATGACATGCAGAAAATGCCAGATTCTGATTCACTATTTGCCTATTAAATAAAAAAGCAAGATAAGTGTTAATATTTTACTGTGGAAGATTTTAGGGCTGGTCTCGTATGACTTTAGATACATTTTCTAATTTGCATCTGTGTCATCATTTTGCCTTAAACACCAACAGGAATGTAACATGAAGACAAAGATTCAAGGAATACAGTAAATGTGAATGTAGTAGTTTCATGTCCTTTTTTCTTGAAATGCGCCATCCTGAAATTTTTGGGTTTCATTCTCTGCGATTCATTTGCGCACCCCAGATAATCTTGTGCTCAGGCACAAGCATTTTACAAGCTGTCATTCCTTGGTCATCCACAGAACCACTCAAAGCACATGTTACTCTATGGTAAAATTACTGGCAATCTGTAGGGCCAAGTCGGTTCTAGATAAGTCACTGGGAAAATTTCAGTATCTTTAACGGACAAGTTTCAGACACAAATGAATACAGAAGAAAGAGAGAAGCAAGGCTGACAGGTTTTGTGCATCTAAAAGGAGATGGTTCTGTATTTCCTTTTCGAGACAGCAAAAAAGTTAATATTATTTTTTCAAAGTTTGTTATAGAAGGAACCAGAAGAGAAGCAGAGCTTTCTTAAGAGTGCGATCTCTTCACATATATAAGGACTCTACGATGTAGCACTACAAGCCTCCTGTTTGGTAAAAAGAAAAGTTAACACAAAACCTAGCTTAAATATAAATGGTATTAGAACAGATGATTTTCAAACTAGTTTCTCTTTTCAAAAAGCTTAACCCATTAGTCATGCATCTTTATTTCAGAAATGTTTCAGAACAACTCACCCTTTCATGTCTGACTGGTGTTTCATCCAAATCATTCTTGGAGAAGTTAGGATCATTCTTTGAGGATCCTGGTGGAGGACGTGCATAGGAATGTAAACTTTTGCTTGTAGCTATTATGTGAACAGGAGATGATCTACAATAGAAAATGTAATTTAAAATATCTCAGATTAAGACAACAAAAGACTTAGCTGCTATTACACTAATATGCTTTTATTTAACAAATAGTTCTGTTTGCACGAGCTGAATACCAAATGAACTTCCCACACCAATATTCAAATGGGATGATTAAAGGGTGCAAGCTCAGGCAAAGGGAGGAACTCCTGCATAGCTCCTATATACCAGCCAAATGACAATATGATCTGCACATCTGCATCTCCTTGTCACAATCCTTAAGTTTTTACCAATGTCTTGAAGTGAACAGCCCCTTCAGAGTACATAAAGACATCTGCTGTCATACCAATTAAATTCCAACTGTGTTACTGTTAACAATACTGTTTAACAGTATTACATGTAATACTTATTATAAACCTAAGACCAAAGCCATATAAAAGGTGAAGCCCAGAAATTTCTAAGATCCCACACTGCTTCTCACAGCCTTACAGAATTTACAGATCACAAATCGGAACCAGTATCAATAAAAGTCAGTGCACTAGTAAGTATTAAGAATTTAACATAACAAATTCATCTTAATTTTTCATTTGCTGCTTCACATGAGGTAAATGCCAATGATTTCTGAGCCTTCTGTGGTTAGGCAATGTACTTATACCACTCTACCTCATTCATGGCTGGCAATTAAGCAGCTTTTGCAACAGGCTCTGAAATGAGTCCTGTGAAATCTTCTGCAGAAGAAGAAAGTTACTATACAGAGAGAGATCAAAAACCGGACTCCAAAGTCAGAGGGTGTGAAGAGTGAAGGAAATGTTTCTGGAGACATAACATTACAAATCTTAAGAGTTCAAAATTGAAATGAATGTCAGTACCTGTTATAAAAAGAGCACTGCATCAAAGGACTCTGAGGACTTGTGGCTATATTTGCTAATTCTGTCAACCAGTTCACCCCATTCTCACAAGAATAAGCACTTTCTGAACTGCTGTTTGAGGTATGTTGGTTCCATGAAGGCCTTGAACATTCCTGATGTGAAACATCGGCACCAAGCTGAAAAAGTGCAGGTGGGGTAGAATCTGTCTGCACAGCCTGTAGTTCAGGAAGATCATCTACAAACAAATGCACAAATTACCATAATTATACCCCTTGATAAATTCTCATTGACACCAAATCTTACAAATAAGTCAAAAAGGAAACACAATGAAGTAATTAATTTTATTTTCTCATATCACAATTACCAACATTTCACAAACCCTATTCATAATACTGACAAAATGGACACAGAATTAATCACTTCACTAGTCTATCATACATTCATATAAGCAATTTAAGAAAAACATTAAATAACTAGATAAAAATGTAGTTCTGTCTTTAAAGTTTTTACTAGACTGACTAGTTTACACAGAATTGTACTGCAGAATTATGCAAAAGTAGCAACATGCTGCATTAAAATACTAAAACATTCAACAAAAGGCAACTAAATTCATCTCTCCTAGCAGGTGTGACATTAAAAATTATCAATGTCAGGGGCTGTACAAGGTAAAAGTTTTCCATGTTTCCACCAGGGAACTGGAATTAAGTAACTCAGAAGTCACGAAAGCAGGGCACACAGCTTGGTAGGGGTGAATTCCTACCAATAATCTACATGTTTCATGTTGTATAGAATAGCAGAAGAGAGCCCAGCTTGTTAACAAAAGTCTGTACTACATGCCCTTGTGTAACCAAGTATCATTAATCACTCCATGACTTCAATTAGATGCGTTAATATTTCATTGATCATATCAATACTTCCTAACGTACATGCTATGTTTCTCCAATATAGAAGAATGGAAGCCTTGCCCACAATCTCTATTTGCAGCTGATCTGAAGCAGCATGATTTCCCTTTAGGAGGGGCTCTTGAGCTTTTTTTTTGTCATTCTTGTGCCAAAAAACCCTCCTCTGGAGATCTGGAGCAGAAATTTGTAGCACTAAGTTGAAGAACACATTTAAGTCAACAGGCCAGTGTGTCTGAATTGCAAATGGGTTACAGGGAAAAGCGACTGCAAAATTAGACTTTCAGATGTCGCAATTCACTGTCGCATTCCTGCCCATCTTAAGTTAAAAATCAGTAATCTCATTCAGTCAGCTTCCAGTAATTTCACTATAGGAACAAACTTGAGAATGTAGCATCTTCTGAAAAAGTCCTATTATTTACCAAGTTCCATGTGTTCATCAGAGGATGCATATCCAGGAGAAGAGGGCAGGTTTTCATTACACTTCAGCAACTCCAGTGACTCATTCATCCCGGAAGTTCTCTTGTCCACTACCAGAAGGAGTTTCTGAACTGCATTAGGCATTTGATTTGTCTTCACTTCCCACACCATGTTAGGATGTTCCAAAGTATCTGACTTTAAAGAGACAGAGGTTAAAAATGTCTATACTCATAAACTGTTTTAAGTTGCATCTGACACACTACTTCATTACCAGAACCCTAAATCCTCCACCATCTGTTGAGAATCACAGCACAGTTTAGCTTGAAAAGAACCACTAGAGATGATCTGCTTCAGTCCTTGCAGAAAGCACAGCTAACTCTGAAGTCAGACAAGGCTGTCTGGGGCTCCAGTCACTTGAGTTGTTAGTATCTTGACGGATGGAGATTCCCTGACACTTCCCAGGAACCTGTTCCAGTGACCACTCACGATGTAAAGAAGTTGTTCTTTATGCACAGTTTGAACTTCCCTGTGCCCACTGCCTCCAAGAGTCTGGGGTTATCTCCTCAACCCGAGGTAAATAATGTTCACCTGGTACCCTCAGCCACACAGCCTATCACAGAAGGCAATAGGACAGGTCATAGATCATAGAATCATAAACCAGCTTGGGTTCTAAGATCATGGTTTGGCTTCTGTGATCAAGGTCAGCTATGACTTGCTGTTCTGGTCAAGCTGTTCTGGCTATTCTCAGTCGCCTCCTTGCCTTGTAAGAGCCAGGACACGGCTGTCAGGAGGATCTGCTCTACAATATTCCTCAAGGCTAAGGTTAAGCTGACCAGCCTGTAGTTTCCCCACATCCTCCTTGAAGCGAGGTGTGACATTTTCTTCCAGTTATTGGGAGTCACTAAATCCACTCCCGTTTGGAGACCAGCCTCACAGTGACACTGGCCAGCTCCCCTGACGCACCCCACCCAGTCTCACCGACTTGTGGGTGGCGGGCCCACAGAACTGGCCTGCCCACAACCTGCTCTTCCTCTACCACAAAGAACTGCCTCGTTCTGCCAGCCACGTGTTGCTAGACCCAGACTTGGGGAACCCAGAAACAGGCCTTGCACATAAAGACCAAAGCAAAGATGTCGGCCTCAACCTGGGGTCTCCTACGCCATTTAACACCAGGCCCACTTTCTCCCTGGTCGCCCTTTCACCACGGGCACATCCACAGAAGCCTTTTTCAGTGCCTCTCGCATCCCTTGGTATCTCAACTCTAGGTAGAGTCGCAAACACATCTGACTGCTAACATCCTTAACTGTGTTGTAAGCAGAAATAAAAGGAAGCCTCTACTAGATCTCACTGCAGTTTCATTTCCCCAAATCAAACATTTATACCAAAAGAAATATTTATAATCATCTTCAGCAGTCAAAGAACTGTGTGATTATTCTATACAACCACTGCCTCTGAAAGCTGGAAAACAAGGTTATCCAGTCTTTAGTAATTTGGTTATCTACTGCTTTTTTCAGATGATGATGAATTAAAGCTACCATAACATCATTACCTTGTACTTTAATGAAGTGTCACTGAAAAAGTAATCATGAGTGCCTCACAAAAGCACAGAAAATACAGCTTAGTAAGAAAAAAACCCTGAAAAGTCTACCACATGTATGTCCACCAAGTAACCTACCACGCACCACATCAGAGAAACATAATCACTAAAACCAGTCTAATACCTTCACATGAAACAGAAATCATCCTAAAATTTCCCTTAGTGTAAGGCACAAAAAGCCATCTGGTATCAATTATGAAAGTTTTATTTTAACAAATTTAAAAGGTATTGTGTGCACACAGACAACATTAACAATATTCCATGCTTTTACTCATTCTAAAAATTTGTTTCATTCATTTAACAGTTTGCCCCATACATAACACGGTTCAGATATAATCCTTTGAATTACATACTAGCCCTACCAGAAAAAACCTGACCTAATCAGTTGTTTTTTTTTACTGGTAAATTTCTAACCTTCTCATCTCCTTACCTTTCAAATATATGCAAAACTTACCTAAACTTGCATTTCAAACATAAAAAGGATGTTTGATTCTACTCAAATGGCACTAGTACACAAAAGCCACAACTGTGTAATTCTGATTTTAAGGAAGTGGAGAGAAGTAAGAGAAATGAGAATACACAATCAAAGGAACTATCAATGGCATGTGTTTTTCACCTCTAAGAAGCATCTTTAATGTAAATTATTTCTCTGTCACCCATGAGACACAGTAAAATTACAGAACACCAGAAGAGCAGAAAGCTTCCTCATTTCTGAACAAAAAAATCAGACTTGAGTAGTACAGGTCAGGACCTCGGTTATTATCTCCAAGTGATCAACTCGGAAAAGCCACTCCTTGTTTTTCTGGCTTGTCTACGTCCTTTCTTTCCTCCCTTCTGCCTTGTTTTTACCTCTATTTTTTCGCTCTTCCTTTCCCATTTTCCTGCCAAAAATAATGAGCTAATTTATTTCGGGAATGTTACCTTCTCCTTCCTACAAGCTGCCAAGATTTGAAAGTACCTGTCCTGGTATCCAAACACACTGAAGGTCAGAGATAAGGTACAGACACAACACACTAGTCTGACAGGATATTTGAGAAAAAAAAAAAAAAAGTTCTTCCAAGTCACAAACTTCTCTAAACCAAAGCCACTCGTGTACAGAAGCAAAAAAAAAAACCCCACCAAAAAATCCCCCCAAAAAACCAAAACCACAAAATCCTTTAACAAACAAATTACAAACAAAAAAATGTGCCCAACTTTAAATTTCAGTTTTTCTCTTCTACTTGATTAAAGCCTGCTTTGGACATCATGTGCTTCTCTTGCCCTCAGCCTTTCAATGTTTTCGAACATTAAGGGAACGGCCATTAATTAGCTTGTGAAGATTTTTTGTTAAATTCAACTTCACGTTCAAAACTGTGCATTTCACAGGACTATAATTACTGCCCTTTTCTTTAGAGGCTAAATAGATTTATTTATGAATTTGTGCTTTAAAATCAGTCAGTTTGTCACGCTGAAACAAATGGCGATATTAACAAAGAGCTCATTAATTAAACCACGTCTATTTTTTGAGGGACAAAAATAAATTCAGGGACAAAAGTAAATAAAGCCAGTCGCAGAGACGGGGTCCGCAGGAACTGGGCAGCACCGCCCGGGGGGATGTGCCGCCCGTGGGTTTCCCTCTGGTGTTCGCCTGCCTTCCCCCACCCAGCCTCCTGCTCGAGTCTCGGGCCAGGTCTGCGCCTGCAGCAATGCACTGGAAGGCGTTTAGCACGGAGAACAGCTTCTCCAAGCCAAACACACCACACTGGCAAGACTGGATCTCCACCAGGGACTTTTACTGGCACAGCTGCTTTGATCCCAGCCCCGGCTCGCACAGCTGTGCCAGACAAGCCGCAGAGCCGCGGCCTCGCAGCAGCACGAACATGATTCACCGTGTTTTTGCAAAGACGGCCTTTCAGCGTGACACAGGCCCAACCGTACCTTCCACCCAGCTCCATCGGACGGACGGCTTCCCCGCCCCGGGGGGAGCACCGCCCTCCGCACAACAAACACGGCACGGGTTACGTAAGGGAGACGTTCACAGCGGAGTTACAGCCCCGCACCAGCACGGGACCCCCGCGGGAGGGAAGCCCCGGCGCCCGCCAACGCCTCTTCCATTCACACCTCCCCCCGCCCCCCCCCCGGCCCGCAGCTGGGCCAGGGCCGCGCCCGGGAGCGCGCTTCCCCTCGGCGCGCGCTCGACCTCCCCCCCCCCCCCCCCCCCC
>VZTO01002983.1:14145-25200 GCA_013400615.1 Syrrhaptes paradoxus | reverse complement strand
CCCCCCCTGCCCCCCCGCCCGCCGCTACCCCCCGGGCGGCGCCGCCGCCAGCCCTGCCGGCGCGGGGCTCACCGCGAAGCTCTCCCCCCGCCTCCGTCCCCAAACAGCCGCCGCTCCCCCCTGCCGCGGGGCAGAGCGCCCTCCCTCTGACAGACCGGGGCGGGCAGCTCCCCGGGGAAACCGGAGGGACCCGCTCCATTTCGCTTGCTGTCGCGCTCTGGCGCCGCAGCTGAAGGGCCCCCAGGAGCGCCGGCGCCCCCCGCGGGTTTCAGCCTCGCGATGAGGGCGGGTGGCGGCTCCGCCGGGCTGGTGAGGGAAGGCGCCCAGTAAACAATGTCCGGGCTCCCGCTGCCGACATAATCCCCGGCCCGACGGCCTCCTCGCCTCGGCCCGCGGCCGCTGCCGCCCCACTCCCCCTCATCGGACCCCATCCGCCCCCCGCCGGGGCCTCGCAGCCCCCCAGAAGCGGCAGCTCCAAACTTTGCAGCACTTACCAAACCCGTCGCCATTACCAAATTCCCCTCGGCTTCCCCCCCCCGCCTCCTCCCCACATCGGAGTCCCGCCCGACCCTGGCGGTGTTCGGTCGCCGAGTGGTCGAAGACGACGTTGCTCAAGCCGCAGCCGCTTCCTATTGGCTGTCTAGGCCTGCCTATCAGGAATCCGCCCGGAGGGCGGACATGTTTTGATTCTGCTGCGCAGCGGATTGCACCGCGCTGCACATCAATCACCTCCAGGCAGCGCTCCAATTGGCCAATGCCTCCTCAGCTCGCCGAGCGGCATTCTGGGAGCTGTAGTCTTCGTCGCCGCCACAGCCTACCAACTTGGGCGCGATAAGACGACAGCCCCCAGGATGCCCCGCGCGGCGCTCGGCTGATAGTAAACAAGAGTCACAGGGACACGTGTACCCGCGCCTCTGCCCGCCCCGGACCGCGGCCGCCCGCCGGTCAGGGCCCCCGCCCCGCAGCGAACCCCTGCGCGCAGAGGCGCTGCTCGGCCAGGCGCTTGCTGGAGCGGCAGCGGAGGAGAGGCCTACGCGGCCTGCTGCGGCGGGAGGCCCCGTCCGGCTCCCGTAGCTCCGGCGGGTCGTGCGAGGCGCGGGCCCCCAGATGGCGGCGGCGGGTCGGCGGGGCGCTGACTCACGGCATGGGCTGGTGCCTGCCTGTAACGATTCCCCGGGTGCCCGGTGCATTTCGTTATGTACCACCAGTAATCAGAGCTCCGCGGCGCAGTTACGAAACGACCCCGCTCCCGGGTGTGCGGCGGGCAGAGGCCGGGGAAGGCGGTGAAGGTCAGGGGATGAGTCAGCAGCTGCGCCCGGTCTCCGCCCCGGCCGCTTCCCCTTCTCGTTTCATTGAGGGCAGCGAGGGCAGCTTGGGTCCAAAATACAAGTTCATGGGGAAAAAAAATTTAAAAATTCGGTGCAGGTTTATTGTTCCGTTAGTGCCTCCCGGACATTCTCATACATTTAGTGCCAAATCACCGGCGGGTTTGGTTTGAGGTGAGTTCTGTGTTGCCGAGGGAGCAATGACCCCACAGGTGTTTCGGGATTTCCCAGTCACACGGTGACTCTGGGAGGCTGCAAAGAGCAGGATGGGCTCCGGCTCTCCTGAGGCCAAATCCTCCTCATAAAACCTGGTACTACGCGGGATCCAAGGCAAAGCAAACACACACACAGCTCAGAAATTATCAACGGGATTTTCGAAACTGATGGAGAGTGTCACGATTTTTCAACCGTTGGGATTTTTCCAAGAAAAGCGTTTCTTCCTTATCCTGTTTTCAACATCATCCCAATCCTGTGAATGTGTCCCAAGTCCTGCATCGAGAGCTTTTGATGTAATTCGGTTTCTACAACAGTTCTGACTTCCAGGCACGCTAACATACCGGTGCGAGAAAATAACAACAACAAAAGAGTTAACTATTACCATTGAAATAGAAATGGTTCCACATTTAAGAGATTCTCCACATGCTTTGTGTCCCATGCCACTACTGGCCACTAGAGGGAATGCTGCTTTTATTGCTTCCACAGGTCTGCAAGGATAATGCAATTGAAAAGAAAAATTATTAAATCACACACACCAAAATTGTACTTGGCATCAAAACACACTCGCTACGCAGATGTCATTGGCACATCAGTTTAAGATTTGGGTCTTCGGAAAAGTAATAGTTGGCCTGTTAGTCATTGCAATCTGCAAGCACTGTTTGAAGAGAGACATTACTTTCCAAAACATGGAATATCTTCTGCAGTATGAATTGCAAATTATTTCTTTATATATATATATATATATATATGCAAGTTTAGCTTAAAAAATAGAGTAAAAAAACCCCAGTGCCACCAAATTTAACTAAAAATCTTATGTGCTTAATCGCATAACAAACCAACACTTTACAGTTCATTTTCCCAGTTTGAAAACACAAAAAAGTTATTTGAACAAATGCCTCCAGGAAAAATCTGAAAATTAATGTTGAGATTCAACTATTAAGCGACTAGACAGCCTATTATAATATCACCTGTCTAACCCCACATCTCACAAGCTCAGATTTTTCCTATAGTTAGAAATCAGGCTTTTCCTAAGTTATGATACATCTTTGCATAGGAAAGCTTTCATGGCATCGTCTCTCTAAAAGACATTTTTTTAATAAATTGTAAACTAGTATACCAAGAATCATCTTTTTTTCACCACTCCACAATAAATTAACTATAAAGCTGTGTTCGTTCCTCCCCTTCCACCTTCTCTTTTGATCTCCCTTATACATCTGAACAGCCTTCAGGCTCTTTGGAGAGAGACCCAAGCTTCTTGAGTTTTTAATGAATTCTACTGCAGCCCCTGCATTTCCAGATTGAGGCTTGGCAGAGGACCTGTGTGTGCAGATGTCTCCATTCTGCAGGAATGGCTGCTCTGCTCGTGAGTGGCAAGGTAAAACTCAGTTTACTCTTCTGAAAGCTCCATCTGCCACAGTGTGGAAGGTGGAGAATGCAGAGGCTGAACATACAAAATCCTGTCTCAAGCCTCATCAGATTCTTCAGAAAAAGGACTGTTGTCCTAAAGGTTTGTTCCTTGTTGTGGAGCATGTTTCTACCCTACTATGTACTTTTTCTACCAAAAAGGAAAACCGTTTTTCCCAAATCAAATGTTAAATCTATCTGCTGTGAAGGTTCACAGTTCTGGACAAAAACTTACGCTAAGTGTTAGGTATGAAGCCCAGTCTTCTGAGATCCACTGGCCCAGATTCCAGATGCAGGTCTAGACAAGTAAATAGCACTGCTGAATTCGAGCCTCAGTATCACACCATCTATGACATACCCAGCAAGCACAAAAATATGAATCCTGAGATTAAAGCCTTGTAAATATGAATGTCTAAATCGTTTTGAGATTCTGAAAACAGACACGTAACCGCTTTCTTATTTTCAAGTCTACCTTTTCTCCTTTGCATATGGTAATTTAACATCTACTCAGTGAGGATGTAAAAGAAAATGAGTAAAGGGACAGGTAGTCCACGCAGTAGATGGCAGCAGAACACAGAAAACTGTGTCAAAGCTTATTTAGTAACCCCCTTAGCTGAAGTCAAATATGCATCTTCTAAATTTCAGAATTAAGATGATGTCAATGCCACAGTCCTGGCTGTGCATGCCTACTCTCTAATCAAATCCACACTCCCCACACACACCCTACCTCGCCTAACTCCATGCCCAAAATGAATGGGTGCTCAGAGAATGAATAAATACTGTGTAACGCGGATGTTGTTGGTAGCTTTGCTGATTCAGTTGCCTCTGCTGTTTTAAGAGAGGTAGAAAGTAAGGGGGGGGGGGGGGGGGGGGGGGAGGGTTGAGTTCTTGTCATGTTACAGATGGCTACCAAGCCAGGAGAGACTACACAAACAGGAAATAAAGATACTGATAAATTTGCATCCCAGCTATTTACCTCTTAAAATTGTCAGCCACAAAGGTAAGAAACCACAAGGTAGATTTTAAAAATGTGTAATATTACAGTCAAATTCTTAATAGTAAAATATATATCATTTGTTGGGTTTGCGCTTATCTCTGCTTTTAATCTCTCCTGTCCAAAGCCAGTGTGCTGTCCTGCCCTTATGACACCGCTGCTACTGCTGACTCTCTGAAATACAGGATATCATCAGTTCTGCTACAGGAGCTTTCACATCCACATGTAGACATCCACCCTCAGTAATTAACTAAACACACCAGAGCAACCCTGCTCCCCAGAGCTTCCCCCTTTACCCAGCGTGGCACTTCTGTTCTGCAGCCTTTCTCAGTCCCCTAAAGCTATTCCTACTCTTTTCCTCTTCTCACAGCCTTTTGGGGCTAGCTACAATGGTGGTTGGCTCTCTCCACCTTCCTAATGACCACTCTAGGTGTGCCCACTCCACATTTCATCTCTTTAATCTCACAGATGGTGCCATTGGGTCCACAGAGCAGAGGAACAGAGGACTTGTTGCTTCCAGGAAAGATGTTTTTTCTGCTCCTAACTTCTTTGGTGAGAGGAAGAAGTGCCTGACTGAGCTGGGTGCTAGAAGGGAGACTTCACTTGGCTCCTGCCATAGTTGAAATTGGGGAGAAACAGAACAAATGACAGGCCGGAGAGTTGTTTTTGGTTTGGGGTTTTTTTTCCTTCCAAGACAGGCCAGGAATTAATGAGAAATTAAGGCAGAGGTTCCAGTTTTAGCTAAACTTTTATCACCTACAAAGATAAAGCAAGACAAACAATGACAATCATATCAGGAAAAAAGACAGACCGGACACATCAAGAAACAATTCAGAAGAGCTGTAAATAAGAAAGCCCTCTATCCCAGCTTAAAGATTGCAGAAAAACAAGTAAAAAAGAGACTACAGATGATCTGTAGGTTCCCTCTATGCTGGTTGGTAAATTAAAAAGCCAGGGGGTGTTTCTGGGCACTGGAAGACAATCATCTGTACTCTAAATTTCTATTTCTTTTTTTTTATAATAGCCCTGGCATAGTTTTTACATGGGCCAATAGCAAATAATTTTTGGATATGGTTTGGGAACTACTGTAGGCCAAGGACTACTCTCAGTTGGCCATCTGTGTGTGGCTGGAAAAAAGCTTATAACACTGCTGATAAATGAGCCCACACAGATACTGGAAAATAGTGCGAATGTTGGCCGTTCAATGACTCAATACTAGCAAACAGTCTCAGACACATAAAATTTCCTACGATGGATGTAACCATGCAGATGCAGCCCAAAACTAAAGGGACAGTGAAGCTAAGGTTGCATAAGAAGTCACACCACCTGAGAAGGACAAAGCAACAAAGAGAAAGAGAAAAAGATCTAGCTTGATGATAGTTGTATGGCTTTTTCGAAATACGACATTTATCAGAACCAGCTTTCCAGCATCTTCAGAGATGTGGGGGAGCAGGTCCCAGAGGCTTGCTTGGCTGGCAGGGAATTAGTGCTCCACAGAGAGACCTGCACAGAGCATAATCCTTTCCCAAAACTTCATAGCTACTCAGCTGACATAATTCAGTATCTTCAAAGAAGAAAGGACAAAGCATTCATACCATTCCATGCTGCTATTTTTAGGCCATCCTAATTTAATTTACCTCAATAAGAAAAGGTTGAAACAGCAGATTCGGTCGCAATGGCCTACTATAACCTAGCGTCAGTTTTTCACATGGTTTTGACTGTGCACACTTTATGTAAGCGTTTGGCCTTTGTCTCTTTGCTGTTCCCCCATATATACACGGACCTCTGACACTTCTAAGGAAGAAACACAACCCTACCCATGGTATTCACACCGCCATGGCAACACCACTACTGCTCTCCAGCTCAGCTTGATTTGCCATCGTAGAAGGGACAGGGATGGGACAAAGGGGGTGAGGAAGGGAGATTCACTGCCCAGTCAGCCAGACCAGTGCATCCCCGCACGGACTCAGCCAGTCACTCCACTTGCCTTACATCCCCCTCCTGACACTGGCTCTTCACCTGGCTGTCAGAATAAAGGTAATTTAGAGGGAAAGAGAGAAATGGGGTGAAGGAAGAGACAATGTTAAAATGTAATTTTCTTCAGGCTTTTTATATCCTACCAAGATTATTCAGCTTCCCTTCAGTCCATGAGGAGAGAGTGCCCAGCCTGTTAAGCATCTTTCTGAGCCAAAAAGTAGAGGAACCTGGAAACAATCTTGGTATATATCTGAAGGAAATCCAACTCTAAAAATTATTTGAAAATGATCATAAATTTTCTAAGACAGTCAACAGCACAGATCTGTACATATTCCACATACAAAGAGGCAATTCCTCCCAGAGAAAACTGCGGTAATACTTAATTTGAGGAATACAGACACTAACTAAAAAAATTCACAAATCATGACATAACTCATCCCAGACTCACCTTATAGAAAACTTAAAGCACCAAACATTTCAAACAAAACAAAACAAAACCACCAAAACAGAAGGAAAACCAAACCCACCATTCCAGCAAGGACCAGAATAGTCAAAAGACAACATGAGAAAAGAAGATGGAGTGTCGGTAGTTTAGGTTGCAGATGAGCAACCTGGTCTAGTGGAAGGTGTCCTTGCCCGTGGCAGGGGGGTTGGAACTAGAGGTCCCTTCCAACCCAAACCATTCTATGGTTTCAGCAATGCTCTTCACAGCTTTGCCCCAAGACTCCCACAGTCAGTTACTGCTGGACCTCAGACAGGCGATCCAGTAGGGAATGATTTCAGGGGTATTTATTCCAGATGAACTTGAATGAAATCTCATGAAGCACAAACAAATGACATCAGCACTAGGACCAAGGAAGTTTGCTGTCCTCAGGGTTTATGTCTTGTGATTGACTGAGGGCTGCAGTCAAATTTTTTTTCCCATGGTTAAGGCATTTATAAACATGTTCTGCCATGTGGATTCTCTTTTGCTTAGTAACATGTGAGCCCATGAATGCCTTTTCTCATTCAGGATTTCTCTCAGGCTTTTCTCTCCTCACCCAGTGGGGCATATTTTAAAAAAAATGATTGGAGCTTTTTTTTTTTTCCTCTTTAGAACTTAGCCATCTGTCAAATTCATTCAAATCATCTGCAGAATTATAAATCGCTGGTGAGGTTGGGCAGAGAGGAGAGAAACAAACTAACACTTACGTTGCAAGTAATTTCCAAAGTCCTGATCCTTTAGCAACCTGACCACAAACAAGGACAATAAAAATCTTTAATAACAGAAGCATTAGATAGTCCAAGTATGGACACAGATAGTCTCATAAGGTAAACATGTCATAGTACTGTTTAAAATTATTACAACTATCTACCTTTTTTTGAAAGGTCATTAAAAATCGGTGACTTGGTATGATTTCCTTCTTAGGAAGAACACTCACCACATTGATGACATGATGACTGGCATGTTTGAAGTGTACATATGAACAGTTCCAGAAGAAATCCCAAGTGCTGACTGATGAAGGACATAATGATTTGTACGAAACTTACAGAGCGGCAATTTATTACTGTTGGCTAAACCCCCCTGAATTCACCAACAAATAAAATTCCAGAAATCATCCAGTCCCCAAGAGCAACACAATAAAACTACTGCAACATGAAGCTGTACTTTGGGACTCAGAAAAACCAAAGTCTCTGATTATCTTAAATTTGTCACTCCACAGCTTTTTCCCAGCTATAAACTACAAGCAGAGCGTTGAATACAAAGTAGCTATGACAATTACCACACCAACATGTCGTCTGTTCTGAGTAGACAGAGCATCTGCATAACATCATTTATGAAAATCAACATGAAAGTGTTAAGAATTTTGAATGTTTTAATAAATGAATATAAATAGGTCACTTGTAACTTTATGATAATGGAATTAAAACACAACAATACCAATAAACGTAGATTTTTATATATAAAAGTGTCATTTATTGTAAGGAAACTTTAAATATAACCAACAATATTGAAAATATCGTGACTGGCATTTATGGCCTTGATTGTAGTTTACTGCCATACAAGTAATTTCTAGCATTTTTCTTAATCACATCAAGCTAGTGCAAAATACAGGTAGCTTTTAGAGATTAAGCATACAGAATGACAAGAATGTAGATTTTGGTTACCTGATATTTCCTTCTAGTATAACAGGCTTCTCTTTTTTTCCATAAAACAAAAGTACAAAGGCATGTTATCGTATGTGCAATTATTCATATCACATTTCTAGACTTTAAAAAATGATATTTGTAAATTTTGTTTAGATTGTATTTTGTGAGGAATCTGATTTATAATTTATACCATACTGTATGATATAAATTATATATTGTTATAATTTCATATACAGGTATGATTATATAAATTGTCAGAACATATCACCAACTATAGGATAATAATGACATCAACATACACGAATATATGGCATTAGAAAAGTCATTATCTAAGAAGGAAAGATGTTACAATTCAGGTGTTTGAAACCGGGCACAAGCAGCCTTCCTACAATTCTTGTAGTATCATTTTGGCAGAACTACTGCCAGTCACCATTATGTGCACTAGCTTTCCATGTACACCCACAGACAGGTCAGTAAGCACTATTAAAATTGGACTGTGCCTGAAATTTCCAGTCACACCCTTGTAAGCAATGAGCCCTGTGCTCCTAATTAAGACTATATTCTCTCTCCACAGTCTCAGAAGGTAACCCATGCTATTATGGCTAAAAAGATACTATTTTATGATGACCTACAGGTTTTTGAAAGCAGAACATATTAGCTTTAAGAATTACATACTTTCCAGACTTGTGCAAAGTTTTTAAAGTATTGATTTTTCAAATTAAAAATATTTTTGTACTTCCTGATAAGGATTTTTCAAGGACAAGCTTAGTTTAGCATGGCTTTTGATATCAGTCACTTCAGTAATTGAATCTGGTCTTTTGATAGCTGAGATTAGACTGCACGAAGAGAGATGTACAGAGATCATTTCATCTGAAATAGGTAAAAGATTTAACAGATCAAAAAAAAAGTTGAGATCTAAAAAAAAATTAACTGGAGAACAAGCATAGAGAAAACAAAATGCATAAATATAAAACAAGGGAGAAGGAAAACAATACAGGTTATGTATGATTAGGTAGAACATAACAACGACCTATGCCTTTGCTTTTAAAGGATTAAGGTTGATTTGTCAGCTGTCCTCACTCTAGACTGTACAGAATACACGTAACTAATAAAAAATGCGGTTTATTGCAAAAATATACAAGTCCTCTAAATTGCATAAGATATTACAATGTCGTGCTGAAACATGACATATTAAACAAAGAGGACTTTCAAACAAATTACAAAATGTTAAAAATCAGATTTGGGTCATGAACGTTACACAAAATGCATCGTCATGCTTTATCTTATGATTAGTCTTGTGATTCACTACATTTGTGATAAATGCAACATAAAATCATGACAACTGTAATAGTCAAAAAGTAATATCTACTGTGTATCGTCTGTATTAATACATATAAACACTTTGTGTGCACTAATACTTTCAACATATCACATTCAAACTAACAGTCTTTCCAGAAAAGTTGTAACCTTTTTGAAGAACAGAAGCTGGTTTAACACGTTGATTGCATGTGGGTTTTTGAAATCTACTCTTTCCGGAAACGTTGTGTTGAAGGGCTTGATTTTCAAAGGTGCTGTGCTACTGCGGGTCGTCTTAACGCCAGATGGAACCATCAATGCTAAGCACTTTCAAAAAACAAGCCCACAATTTACTGAATTCCTGTTTTGTTTACAAGTATTTCCACTGTATTAAGTCAAAAAAAATACCCCCCAAACCCATTCTTAAAATCACAGAAAATGCTTGGCATCTATAGGAAGAGAGACAATTTCTCAGTGGACTAACCACTACTGTGCTATATTCTCGTAACAGATCTTGTTGCTCCAATGTTTGTTTCATGCACTGGGATCAGCAATGTCCAAGTTTGTTCCAAACAAAGCAAGTAGCTGCTCTTCATAGTTTGCAATGTTTCTTTTCAGAATTTCCATACAAGGTCCCAAAAGCCTTTCAAATGCCTGCACGTCCATAACTAAGAGAAAAGGGGAGAGAAAGAGAAAGAATACAAAATGCTTATCAGTTGCTGACACTAATCTTGGTATTTATGACATTCCAATGTAAAATTTTAAATGATCATGGTACAGATACTACTGAGGCATATACTTTGCACAGAAGAGAACCACTTACCGTAGCATAACCAATATCAACCAACACAGTGCTGTCTTGAAACTTCATAAAGAAACTTAGAATTTGCTAGGTTTCTTACTTTGAAAATACTTTAATATTTTTAATTTAATATTAATAATTTTTGTGACCGAAGAGCTGCTGAGAAAGTCTTGAGGGGCCTGGATTGCTCCACAGAATACAGTTTTAAGACCCCTGAGATTAAAAAAAACCACATCCTTTGCTGATGTTGGCTTTATTTGGGGTCTAACTTAGCATATTTCCTTGCTATTTTTGCTTGTTTCCACCTATAGTGGAAACTGTAGTAGATTCTTATTTCCCAGCAAACGTATGAGAAGTTGGAGACAGTAATTCACAGGTAATGTTGAAGTGTAGCCAACCAGAATATTTTCTTTACCTGATCACATAATGTTATCCTCTCTAGTTCTAGCCCATAGGCCAGAGAGGAAACTTCATACTTCAACCAGCTTCCAACATGGTGGCCTGTAGTCTCCTGACTCCTGAGAAAAGTTGAAGATCTCTGCTATCTGGGAAGTGCCAGAGATCTTAGCAACCACCCATACCGGGAAATGACACTGGTACTCAGCACTGCCTCTTTTTATTTCCTCTGTGTCATCTTTGATCTTTATTGCCTGATCATCTCTGTGTGTTTGGAGATCAGGATTTTAAAAAACAATATCTTTAAAAGTAAGTGAGAAACTTTTTGTTTCTGGGTCAGTAATGAAACTGTCATTCAAGAATGCCAAATCTGTCTTTGCAGTTTACAGTTTTCCCATAATTGGATGCAAATATTTAGGAGCTAAACATTAGACCATGAAAAGCAATGGATGTGAAGGGCTGTTTATGAGCACAACTCCTATGGTCTTTTTTTTTTTTTTTTCCTTTGTCTTAGT